>KZ805370.1:0-176972 GCA_003073855.1 Periconia macrospinosa
GGGGGGGAAATGGGACTCGCGCGGGTAAGACAGATTGGGATGGGGTAAAGAGAAAAAAGTCGCCTAGGGAAACAAAAGTATATAAAGGGGATTGGGGTGCCAGTTATGGGAATGAAGTCAGTCCGGCTACTTATAACCATAGTTCACCTCGAGGAAGCTTGATAGTTAGGTACCTAGTTACCTCTTGAGCTATACAGCTAAACAGCTACCCCTCCCTTCCCTCCACTTCCCCCCATCTTCTTATCTTGTCTTCGTATTTCCCCCTCGCTCTCCTCCTCAATTCCCTTTTCCTTCCTCTTCATCCTCCACTTCCCATTCCCCTTCATACCAATTCCACACGCAACACAACAATGTCCGACTGCTGCAAAACCGGCTTCAACTGGAACGGCTCGCCCACGGGCACCGAAACCACCCTCGCCGACAAAAAAACCTACGTAACCGGCTCCTCCAAAAAAGCCGCCATCATCATCCTGCACGACATCTTCGGCTGGACTTTCACCAACCTGCGCTTGCTGGCCGATCATTTCGCAAAGGAAGCGGATGCGACGGTTTATTTGCCGGATTTGTGAGTGTATCTTGCGTTTTTGTACAACACGTGTTTTTGTGTGTTTGTGTGTTGGGGTTACAGTTGGGATGCTGATAAAGTGGCTGTGTATGTAGTTTCGACGGCGAGGTCATTGAACCAGATACCATGGAAAACCCGGAAAAGCGCGCACAGTTCGACGTTATGGCTTTTATCGGCAGAAACTCAAAGGACCTACGATTCCCAGAAATCAAAAAGTTCTCTCAAGCACTGAAAGCCGAGTACCCCAAAGTCGTACGTACTTTCCTTTCCCCCACACACCCACCGCATCCCCAACTCTCGAAACCACCTCCCTCTCCCACACCCACGCCCCCAAAAAACTAACACCACCACCACCGCACACACCAGGGCGCAATCGGCTACTGCTGGGGCGCCTGGGCCGCCTTCCGCCTCGGCGCCGACCCAACCCTCATCGACGCAATCTCCATGGCGCACCCCTCCCTCGTCGAAACCTCCGAAATCGACGCCGTCAAAGTCCCCGTGCAGATCCTGGCCCCAGAGACCGACCCGGCCTTCACGCCCGAACTCAAAGCGCACGCCAACAAGGTGATTCCGACGTTGGGCGTGTATTACGAGTATGTGTATTTCCCTGGGTTGACGCATGGGTTTGCGGCCAAGGGGGATGTCACGGATGAGAAGCAGAAGTTTGGCCTGGAGAAGGCGAAACGGGATGCGGTGGCGTGGTTTGCTGAGTTTTTGCATTAGTTGGGTGGCGTGTGAATGCCCGCCGGGGGGGGGTTGTATGTCAAAGAAGGGTTATATTGGAGAGAGCGGGAATGAATAGGAGTCTACGTGGATTTTAGCAGTTGGGGTAGAGGTAAAGGAAGGCGGGAATTAGATTAAATGGGAGGAGTGGCAAGTTTTTAACTTGTTGTTGCGGGTGTGTGGTTTACACTCTTGGTCTTTTTACATGTACGTTTGCTGAATCAGAAAAAGAAATATTCAACCTGAACAATGGTTAATAAACAAATCTTTTATCAAGTCTTTTCTCTCTCGAACACACACACACACACATGGCACTTTGGAAATATCCACTGTCCCCTTCCTCATCCTCCTCCTCCCCTTCCTCCTCATCATCCCCCACCAAACCCCCCCTTCAACCCAAAACTTCACACCAAAACAAAAAGCCATCCCTCCCCACTTCCTCCCTTCCTTCCTTCCTCACTCACTCACTCACTCACCACCCACCCAATTCAACATCCATCCATACATCCATACATACATACATACACATGCCTACACACGACGCGTCGTAGAACTAACTAACACGCGCGGACTCAAACAATCATCAGACTAAAAATGGAGGTTTTTATTCAATGATTAACAAAGTAGGATTGGTTTCGAACTAAATGATTAATTAACAAAGAAAGGTGGGGGGGTTTGGGTTGGGGTTAGGGGTGTGTGTATGGGTAAGAGGGAGGAGGGGGGAGGTGGGATTGTGTATGGGATGAGTGATGGCGGGAGGGGGGAGGGGGTGGTGTCGGTTGATACCGCGTGTTGATACCGCTTGTATGGGGATGATTGCCGTTTGGGAGGGATTTGCACGAGTAGGTAGGTATGTGGTGGTTTGCTGTTTGGAAGTTGACGATTTGTCTTGGTGTGGTGATTCATTCGCGGGGGGAATTACGTTTGGGGGTTGGGGATGGGTTATGGTGGCAGATAACAAGATGGTGGGTTTTTGCTGTTGAGGTATTGGTGTATTTGAAGAGGAAGTGGGCTGGTTAGATAGACAACTTTTTGGCGTGGGATATGTACAAAGTACAGTGATGCGTGTGGCCGCGTCGCTACATGTAGGTACTCTGGTCGCTGACTATTGACAGCCCCCTTATGCAATTGACACCCTCGTTTGTGAGCCTTTTTTGGTTATATGAGTGGCCCACTTTTTTTTGCTCAATTCATTCTGTTTGTTAATTTTTTTTTCGGGTCCCACATCTTTCACAAATGTTGATAAAAGACTCTGCGCCCTACCGGGTATGTGCACGTCGGAAGGCCGCATATCGGAGATCAGTACCAATTTATAGTTGACTAATCGTGTTAAACGGAGCAGAGAATTCTACCATCTAATTGGTATAAGAATACAATTAAACTAAACATCCCGATATGCGGCCTTTCGATGTCTATATCCTGCACGTCGTAGAATGTCCATACCCTGTACCCTTCCAAGCTCAGGATGTTGAAGCACGGGAGCGAGTATTTTGGAGGATCATATTTATGACTAACTTTCATGGGAACGTGAGTGCAATCGAAGAAAGATCAAAAATGAATCTCCGACTCATTGAAATGTTTGGTCTGAATTGATGTCAACATAGAGTGTAGAGGAAGGAACGTCTGGTCGGTGAGCTATTCCATTTTGACCTAGCGCGAACCGCAGTTCCCAAGCATGCATTCACCTCAGAACACTTCCTCCACTAACATACTCGGCTTGTCTATATTCGAATCAAAATTCAATACATCATCGGTTTCGGCTTCGGCCCGAAACAGCCCCGGAAGTTTATCCGCGTCCAAAGCAGGGTCCCGGCATCCCAGTCACAATGGGAAGAGACGTTAACGAAGACTCACTTCCTTATCATCACAGATAACAGATGCATATCCAATTTGACAGTGCTCTACATGAATAGAGTTCTTATCATTTCCAAATTGCTTCCCCACACGGAATATTCCGCCCGTTCGGCGGTGAAAACTTTGCTTGAAACCCTCTTCTCCCCCCGAGTAAAGTCACCGCCGGGCAGCGTCGAACTCAAACTATCTTCCGCTTCATTCCGAATTTTGAATTGCTGCGCTCAAAGCCGGAAAGTTCGAGGCCGTTGATGTGGTCGTTATAGGCACACAGGGCACGGATCTATGCGCTAGTAAAATGCGCATGGGCCATTGCGGAGAAAGTGGACATGTGGATGTTGATTAAAGCAAGAAGGGATCTACCCTCGACCAAATTGAAGAAAAGAAAAATGCTAGCGCTGGTAACCAAATGGGTGGGAAATTGGAACTAACTATACGTGTTGTTGAGCAACGGTCGATCCCAATCCTTATTACTTCAACATCTGCACCTCGTTCGCCTAACTTCCGGCCATCAAAATTTGCAAACATCTTCCGCTGCCTGGGTATTGGCTCGACATATTGTCCCAACCAATCGGCTACCCGTTCCCTCGAGTCGGATTCGCAGAATCATGGCGATCCCGCTTCAGTCTAGGATTCGACAGGTGAGGTGCTACAAGAACCAGGTTCGGGCATGCCCCGCGGCCCGCCCTCGCCCCCTGCCGTGGAGATCCGTGTGCTACATATCAATCAGGCAATTTCATGAGCCTTAATTGATTCTCACCTGAGAGTGGCATGTCTAAGGGTAACTGCCCAAGGGCCTGGACAAGTGTTCGTCCCGCGGAGTCACCGCTCCAAGACCTTTTCGAAGTCTCCACTTTGAGGGATTAAGTGCCTATGCATGAGAGAGTGCTAGCTGGCTATCGAACCCGATGCCATGTTCCATCATGCAGGATAACATGCTCTTTTGATAAGAGCATGCGCGCCAGGGATGGATGCTGCTGATTCGAAGGCGAGCATCCGCGTTGGAACTTTACGAATCATACTTTTCTCTGGCCTTCGTCCACCGGATCGGAGAAAAGCGTATTATCAGAATGAGTAGGGATGGACGAACACGAAGAACACAAGGGTTGGCGAGATCACAGACCGATGTTTTTCATCTCAGCGACCTCCAGGGCTCCAGCAAGCGTGTTTATAAGAGGCTGTCCAGAGTTATCAAACTGGAATGAAAATACTCCATCTAGTTTATATACTCTACTGGGCGTATCGTAGAGCCCCGCAGGTTCTGCCGTGCCAGATGGGATTCTATCCTTACGACTCGTCGTTTTCTTTTCTTGGCTTGCTCACCACCTTGACTTTGCTTCTCGAATCGCGCGAGCATGAAAGCCAATTCAGTGGGCAGAATGAACGCTAAAGAATAAGGATGTCGAATAACGCCTGGGGCAAATTGACCCCACATTCAAACGTCCGGCTGTGGGTTCAGGGCGGGCACGCAAGTATTGTCTCAAAATTGATCGGCGCAAAGTGCATGTTGACTGACTGAAATGCAGTGCAAAAGTTCCGCGGAAGAGACCCGAACCCCAAGCAATGTGCTGCACGCCGGGTCTCTTTAAAGAAGTGATGCGGTCTACGGTGAGCGGAATTGTACCTGCACATGTGCGAGATGCCATTTCACGCATGATCGACGAACGGCTTCCAACAGGAGCGCAGCTTGGCTTATTGGTTTACAACCTTTGTTATAGGCCCAGGGGAAAAAGTTGTTTTTTTGGACGCATGGAGCAATTTTACCGACATCCTTCCCTCGCAAGCTTTGACCGATCACCACGTCGTTTGCCAAACACAAACTTTTTTGATTTACCTCGCCTGGTTCCCCTTTCCCAATTGAAAAACTTTCTCCCGAAGAGGTGATGGCCATGCATTGGTTCCCACCAGAAGGATGGATGAGAAACCAGGGTCTGTTCGGAAGGCTTAACATTGGACGGGCCTCTGTTCCGTGATGCCTTGCTTCTAAAGCTCGTTCCTAAGTGTCAGACGTTGAACGGTATGCCAGCTGCAACGTCGTTGCCACATGCTTCCTCCACGGGGCCTGGGAAATAGACCGTTGTGACACTGTCCCCAATACAGTGGGAGAGGGTAGGCTTCAGCCGCAGACCGACTCCCGAGCGGGGATATGGGTTTTGGAATGCAATCGCACAATGTAATTCGGATGCAACTCACGTGGTTGGTCTATTGATCCATTGATCTAGGCAGCAGTTACATTATAACCTGTCACATGGGCATAATATGTACACACACTGCGTTGGTGAGGGTTGATGATATGCGCTAGCTACGTGTCGGCTGCGTGGCACACACCCGGCGGCCGGTTTTCTCCACCTCAGCACCTTCAGGTTCATCACGGGCCTACGGCACACCCACGCTGCGTCATAGCATAGCTATCTATTTCTGGAGCTACGGTGAACGTGGAGCGCCAGGGATCTTGGGCCGCCGCGGGAAATCAGTCTGCGGGCGCATCTCATTGTGCCTTGTTGGGCCGGTGAGAACGTGGCAGCGCTGAGTACAATACAAGGGATGCGTCTTGTCGAATGGTTGGGCGCAACCTTCAGCAGCTTCTGCAAAAAAAGCGGGACATATTCGAGGATTCGGTCACAGCGTCCCTCAACGTGTGGCCAGCTGTGTATGTTTCAGAAATCATCGCATAAACATCCACCACTACCACGCGCAGCGAAGCGATTGGACAGGGGGGGAACTGGGATCTCAAGATAACTGGAAGAGAAAAAAAGAAAATAAACGGAGAACGCAAGAAGGAAGTAAAAGAAAAAGGAAAGTCAGGAAGGAAAGAACAACAGTAAAAGCAAACATCGGGTCAGAAGCTGTCCAAAGCACGGCTTACACATCCACTGTAGGGAAGATTAAGAGTTGGGTGTGTCATTCACCACTTCGCTTGCACAAGGCTTTCCCCCTATTACGCATCTGACTTCAGCCCTCTGCTGAGCCTGCTCCGATAATCATCCAACAGGCCAGGTGGGTTTCATCTGCCGCCGTCGTACCTGTTAACCGGTCAAGTCCTCAGACAGACAGGCAGGCAGACGGTGGAGAAGGAAGGACGACGTCGCAACTCGTCCGCAATTCAAGGCACGGCAAGGCAGGCATTGGCTGCAACCGCCCTTGCCGTGCTAGTCATAGCGCGAAGCCCGAGGGAAAGGAAAGAATAAAAAAAGAATAAAAAACACCCACACAACTAGGGGAAATAATCGAGGGAGCAAGCGGAGTCATAGCGCGGTACGATCGGGGAAGGCGGAACCTTCAAACGCTGCCGCATTGGAGATGCGGGTGTGACCCGGTTCAGAGAAGCTTGGTCGGGGAAGCGGGATCCCTACCGCGGTGCCGGTTGAAGAAGCAACATTGAAAGGGTCTAAGCCACTTACAGATACCTGGTTACGCTCGGGCGATTTGTTAAAAAGGACAAGGTCGAGCAGCTCATCAGCAGTGTAACACGTTTGTTTGCGTGGGCGGTGTGAAGAAAACAATCGTGGATTGTTGTTCAAGTATTCAACGTTTGCACTCTGCTGTCTTACCCTTCTTTAAATGGTGCAAGGTGTCACACATCTGGTCGGTACACCCATTACATATAAACATCTCCTGCAGCTCCCTCCATATGGCTTCCTCCACCCCCACTCGAGGTGTGCTAGCCACCCAAAAACGACCTATACCGCCCACATACTCCATGATTCTCAAAACCCCCGCCGTCTCCGCCATGGCGACTGGAAATAATACTCTCCATCTGTCTGCCATGGACCAGAACATCGTTCGCGTCTACACCCAGACTCTCCTGCTGTTTCCGTTCCCCGACGGTAACCACGCCGAAGAGGCAATCACTGCTCTTGTCAATGGCCTGAAAGACACTCTGAAACAGTTCCCCTTCCTGGCCGGCACTCTGAAGTTGGCCGAACTGGGGAAACTATGCCTCTCCTACCCTACTGAGATTCCGGATCCCATGGAAACGGCCATTTTTGCCACGAAGAATGTTCCCCTCGGACCCGAATTTCCCCACACGTACGAACAGCTCAAGGAGAAAGGCATGCCCCCAAGTGCCTTCATGCCCGAGATCTTCTGCCCGGATGATCTCCGCAGGTACTGTGGGATGCCTCCCAATGCCGAAGGCATCGTTGACTGCAGCGTGGACCCAGTGCCCGTTTTGAGGGTCCAGGCAAACTTTATCCCCGGAGGACTCGTGCTGAGCATGTACTTCCATCACTCAGTCATGGACTGCTCTGGTGTCAACATTGTCTGGACGACATACGCACGTAACATATCAAACATAAGTCAATTCCGACAGTCTAAAGTTGCTGGACTACCAGGTACCTTGCTTCCTATTCTCCCTATTCTTTGCCGTCGATCTTTTGCTAATCCTCTGCTATAGAACTGTCCATCCGGCTAGACGAGTCAGAGAGACGACAAGCACTGGATCAACGTGCCCAGACTCCATCATATGCTACGCAAGCAGAAGCTGAGGCTTATTGCAAAGGCACGTACAAGTATGAACCAACTTTGCCACTCACAAACACGCCTTGTTCGATACGGTATTTTGTCATCCCAGCCCAACGAATGCGCGAATATCGAGAAAAACTCAAACGCCACTTCCCTGAGGGTCCTCAACCCACCATTTGCAATATATTGGCTGCGCTGGTCTGGATCCATGTCACCCGGGCAAGGGCTGCGAGACTGCCAAACTGTAAAGAGAAGGAAACCCGCATTGGGGTTGCCACAGATCTCCGTCGGAGATCAAACCCCAAGATGGTCGAGGACGACTACATGGGCAACATGGCCTTGTTCTCCACGGGCGCACTGAAAATCGCCGACGTCGTCGCTGGTGACCGGTGAGTGAATCCTTTCTTTTTTGGCTTACCTGTCTATCCAAAACACCTCAAGTCACATCCTCTGCACACCGCATAAGCTTGACCGCACAGCTAACTCGTATCAGTGTAACGGAAGAGACGGTAACGCACACAGTGCGCACAATCAAGCGCATCATCAACAAAGTCGACAACGACTGGGTCCTCAGACACCTCTCCTTTTTCGCATCCATTGATGAAATCAAGGACACGGAGTGCGCGCTGGGCTTCCGCTTTGGGCTCGACATGTACATTACTTCGTGGATGAACTTTGGCGGCGACATCGAATGGGGCATTCCCGGCACTGATCTTACCGGTTTGGGGCTCCATGGTCGACCGGACTATATAAGAAGGACGTACGGCCCCTCGGATGGCGGCATGATGGTCCTGCCACGGCGTCGGCACCTCGTCAACGGTGAAGAGGCCCCCTACGAAGTCATGGTACGCCTTGCCAGCGTGGACATGGAGCGTCTTTTGAATGAGCCGAATGGGCTTAGCAGCTGGGCTGAACGGGTCATCGACTAAGTTCTCACTTTCGTTTTTTGAGATCGAGTCTCGTATGAACACGACTGTCATGCGCACCATGAGACGAATGATCGCTGAGCGCCACATTCGTATTTCGTTTTTCTTCTAGGTCTTTTTGTTCAACTTTTAGCGTCTTTTTGTTTAACTCTTAGCGTCTTTTTTGTTTTTTGTTTCCTCACGGGGGGGTTTTTTTTTGTCTGGTCGGTAGATGGGATCTTGTTTTTCTTTTTGAGGTTTGGTTGTTTCCTTTAAGCGATGTCGCACAACTGCATGTTCGATGGGGGTTTTCTTTTTGGGTAGGGCATATCGGTCAGGCAGGCAAGCAGGACTGGCATACAGGATTTGGTTTACTGGGAGTGATTGGGATGTTCATTTTTTTTTTCTTTTTCTATAATCTGTCTACGGGTTTTCCTTTTGGGTTTGGCCATCTGATATCCTGTACTACTAGCCGCGCATGTTTCTTCTTTCTTACTCTTTCTGGTTGTTCGGGAGAGGGGTAAAAAAAAGGGGGGGGTTCATAAGGTTTCTCTTTCTCTCTTATTTCTTCCTCTTTTATCATATTCCATTAAAAGAACAAACTTTAACCTTTTACGTACCGCCGCGCGCGAACCTTTTTTCTCTTATTCCTTCGTACGTACCCCGCCCACTTCCTCCCGCACATGGTTCTGATTTCCTTGTCCTCTCTCCTGAATGGGTGCTGGGCGCACGTTTCCGGAAGTGAAGCGAAGGGTCCATCAATCCCACGCTTTTACATCTGCCAGGGCCAACAAAAGAACCGTCCGTGCGTGTGTACATCTCTCCTTAGACCAACCGACTCACCGTGCTCAACGGCAATGCGAACCCGCGAACAAACAAGCGAGCGAGCGACTTACCACGTTTCGCATCATTTCCCACGCACGCACGCACGCTTGATAGCAGCATTTTACGAAAAAAATGATGATGATCCTCTCTTGGTTCTTGTTTTTCCCTGGCGCTCTGAGCGAGACGCGAAGCGCGAGGTGCGCGTGGGCCAAGACTCGAGAGATCGCTCGCTAACGTCACCAAACCTATGTACCATTGTACATTATTTAGAGTTTCGGTCTTCGGTTCGCGTTAGGTGGTTTGTAACTTTCGAGAATTTTCCCCATCACATCTACGCATTTTTTGTTCAGGGTTTTAGTCAGAGTCGCAGAGTCGAGTACTTTTCGATTCTACGTTGTTTTGCAACCAACTAGGTAGTGATGATGGGCGAGTGGAATACGAGGAGTTTAATCCTCCCACCAACAAATGCCCAGTCTTGATTCCAAATTCCCAATTCTTGTTATTTGTATAGGCAACACAGTTAAGCGCGGTAGCATCAGGTAAAGCTTACGCTCCTGCATAATCAGGCCTATTTTGTTTTCCTTTCATCCTGAATTTCTTGTCTCCTGCTACCGAGGTACAAACTTACGACTACGGCCGTGAGATGTGCCATGGCCCTGAAAATGGGAGAGAGAGAAGCAAGTTTGGGACTTGAGTCAGGTAACCAAAACGCCTATTCTAACGTCAGCTTCACCGATCGTGGGTTACAGAGTGAGCGGGAGCAAAAGCCATCCGGTTGTCCGCGCGCGCTTTTTTCCGCAATGGACGATGAAACGTGGGTATGTTTTTGATATGTCGGGATTTGATGGGTAATGATGGATACATGGGTGATGTATAGATTTGGGACAGAGATCGAGCAGAGTCATAATGTGTCTTTTGGACCAATTGATGACACGCAGCAAGGCAGCCTGGTCATGGCATTTTAGATATGCATGCGCGGCCGTGGTGACATCCATAACACCCGTAATAGGAAGAAAAATGGGGTAGTTTTATGTTTTTTATTAATTTGTGTTGTGAAAGGAATTGAACGAGCGCTCGTGCTGGTCTTTGACAAGAACTACGCCGTACTCATGCATGGTTAGCATTTATCCATTCTATGCATAATGAGCGACTTTTATTACGCCTAGATTCCTTTCCGCTCCAATGCTATCTCTAGGTTCATCTCGCAAGTTTGCCTCTGTTTGATTTCTCGTTCCTTTCTTCAACTGTACTGTAACTACCGGCACTGTCTTACCCCATCATTATCAGTCCATTTTCTATCTGCCTGCACGTCGCCCCCGTAAGATACTCCACCATGCCCTTCACCACCGTCCAAACACCCCCGTAATATTTCCCCACCCCCCAATATGACTCTCGCATTCAAGCATCCGATCCAACCACCACCTGTAACTCAATGCAAACGCAACTGCCAACGTCAACGCGCGTACGTATCAGCAACCGAAAACGGAAAGCAACGCAGACAGACCGTATTTCCCCATCGTCTGTGGTGGCCATTCGCCACAGATGGCGGGCGATCCGCTTTGGGCGACCAGACGAGCTTAGCATGATCGGTGAAGAAGTCGTTGCGACGGATTGAGGTGACTGACTGATCCGCTTGCTTGCTTACTTATTTTGCGAGGCCTCGATCGATTCGCAACTAGCTACTATGTAGGTGGGTAATCAGGCAGGGACATTAGGGCACGGGCGCCGGTGCGCGAGGGTAACAGGGCTAATACGGTCTTGACGTCCCGCGAACACTTTGCCGGTTTCCTTTCTCCATGTTTTACCCGTGCTAAGGGCGAGAGCATGGGATCGAGCGTCTAGTCTGGATCGGCTTCCTTCGCGCGCGGGAGGAAGTGGATAGCTTGGGAGTGAGGGATTATAGTTACAGGGTTTAGGCACTTCCTTATCTGTACTGCTCGAGCTTAAAGATATAGATAGGACAAGAAGAATTAGGCATGATCATCGTGGATCGGGGTGAAGATCTAGCCCCGAGTGCTCGGGCTTAGCTGTTGTCCATTTATACGTAGTTACTTGGATTTTGGCCCCCTACTTATCTCGAGAGTCGAAGAATTGTGTTCCAACGGGGGAATTCCGCCGAGAGGCTGACTGAGGACAGGTACGGGTATGTATGAGGTTGCTAAAAGGTCTCTGTAGTATCTACTCATGTACATCCTCGTTGCCACGCACCTGCAGAATGCCCTGTGCACGCGCGAGTCGTACATCTCAAAGTGTTAAGTCTCCCTGGTACTCCCTCTCTCATCAGTACGCCCGTCTGAAACACTATAGCAAAACATAGATGAAGAATACGAGGTCCTACCGTGTTGCAAATGTCCCAGTATGACGTGCATCGCAGCATCCATTCGTCCACCCCATCCCACTCATCCTCTGATCACCCACCCAGCTAACTGCCCATCGCCATACCCTAATAAGGGTCGACTGTCGATGTAGTGCCATGTATGTGAATATGCGTGTGAGATGCTGGCTGACCTCACTTACATAGGTACGCCTCGCCGCCCACTAACCCCGAAACGCCCACATGACCTTAATCGGTATCGAGCACGCATGTACGCACACGCACGCAAGCAATCAAGCACGCGCGCGTGTGCGTACTGTACATGCGTGCGCGCCCGCCGAGGAAACGGTGCGTAACGTGACCAACTTTTTTATTACCAATTAATTTCTGTTTTTGAGGGACACAGTTGTGCGACCCGAGGTCGGCTGCAGAGGGGGGTGGGGGAACGGGTTGAATGTCGCCTCGGTCGGGGGAAGGGAGGGAGTGGACGATGGATTGGTGATGGACCGATGAGTGCGGGATGGTACTTTTGGGGCCGGAAGGGGTATCAAAAGCGAGGAATGCTTAACGACATGTACATGATATGCGGAAGAAGGGGATTGGCATGATGATGGAATATGAGGTTTTCTGTCAGCAATCCTTGGATTCCTTGCTGTGCAGTTCCTTGCTGTGTAGTGCGTGTACAAGATTGCTCCACTATTATTATTGTCATCATTATAGCTCTGGACGAAGTATCTCCGGCCAGTCCATGGGTTTGAGGTTCTCCTAGGCAGAATGATCAAGTTCCGATCGAGCGGGATTTTAGGGCTCATCTTGCGTTGTGCTTAAGTCGGCAAAAGAAAAGAAAATACGAGCTAAGTAAGTTACAGGCGCCACATCCACGCCCATGTCAAGCCAAAAGCAAAGAAAGAAACAACGTCAAGTCAAGACTCTCAATCTCGGTATCCTCGGAACATGCGGTGGGCTTCTGAGCAAAAATTTTCCTGTCTCGGTTTCCCGTTATAGAGAAGGACCTCCGATGTCCTATGGGTTGTATGCAACTCCAGATGCGCTATCAATTGGACTAACCACCTCCAGAGCCCATACATCAAGCCTTCTACCGCCCACATCTCGCCCTCACATCGCATCATTCATCCATGTAAAATCGTCCTTCGATCCTTCCTTACTTTTTCCCCGTTCGTCCTTTGTACGCACGTAGCAGGCACCACCGCACGCGTGTGTCGTGTAACCCCCTCACCTCCATCGCCCCTTCCTTCCCTGTCTAACCTACATATCGCCTGCACATCCCATACGCCCGGAAAAAATTCCCATACAAAACAAAGCAATAGGGCTGAGACACAAGCTGACCCTAGACAAGCGCCTGTATACGCCTCCGCGTCGATCGTGTGCTGTATGAATTGTAAGCAATGGTACCGTCACACTGCGCTTCTTGTATTGGGCGTACAACGTCACCCAGAATGATCGAAACCTGCGCTGAAGGAATATTGACCCTTATCTCTTCTTTGATGCGTGGTACCCTAAAGGTGAATTTTTTAAGTTTCTCGGGGCGCACGAAGGACCGAGACCGACGTGGATGGGGGCACGGGAAGGGAGAATATTTTTCGGCGTGGCCGAAAGTTTGTTTTTCTTCTTCGCGTTGTTCGTTTTAGGAGCATTTCCTGGGCGAGATTGTTGTTTTTGTTTGCTTGAGGACGGCGTGTCTTCGGCTTCGGAGGAGTATTGATTGTTTTTCGGGTTGTAGGTGTAGGGGTGGATACCGCCCGGTAACAGGTTGTTGTTCGGGTAGCTACTTCATCTTTGCTTTTTCTGATGACGGACATTCTGCCTCATCAGAATTTTTCGTTCTAACTTTGCAGGGGTGTGCATTAGTATAGGGCGGAGAAAGATGCGAGCTGAATGTTTTGCTTTTTTGCGTTGTTAATTGCGTGTCTTTTGTATTTTGCTCATTGTTTTTTTCTTTTTTGAAAGATCACCTAAAAGCTTCTTTCTATCCCCTTTTGAATATTGTTTTTCTAGCTCCGCATTAATGTAAATGTTTCTATGCACGTAAGACGAGAAAATTCACACCGCCCTGCGTGTAAATGGGTGATTGTCGTCGTCATGAGTATGCAGAACCCTAAGTAGGTACGTGGTATCAGCGTCCTTTCGTATCTAATTTTCGGGGGAAAGCAAAAGTGTAATATTACGCACACTGAAATATTCTTTATCCGTCTATGCTCATGAACGAAGCAGTTCATGAGATGATTCCGGGGATAAACCAAACTTCAAATGCAATGCGCTCAAGAGTCAGGTTTCTACTGTGTATTACATTCCTTCGATGCATGTAGCAGTATGATACAGTGCTGTGCATCTAGTTTTCAACTCCATAGACCTAATAAAAAAAAATTTGCTTTATTAAACGAGAATATCTTTCCCAACTAACAATTTGCGCTTTCATCCGGCATTTGTATATTCTGTTCTCTTCACTGTATAGACCTGGCAGGGCTCGTGCTGCACCTTGTGCACCGTCGAGAACAGCATCGAGACTAAGTGTAAAATGTCGGATTTATTAAAAGTTATTAAATTCATCCTTCAATGGTCCTGGTTCACTGCATGTGTAGACGCGCGAAGAGAGAGAGAGAGAGTTGTTGCCATTTGGAGCTTAAGAATGTGTGCACCTATCCAACCAATGACGTCTTTGTAATACTTTAATTTTATCGATATCGCCATTATTCAAATTGCTATTCCGACGACAGTAATTCATTGCATTTAACTTCATAATATTGAGGAATACGGGAACGTTACGTTATTTTTCTTGGGTGAAGGTGACCGTAGGTGTAAAAAATGAGACTGTTTGCGTTGCATTTAGGTATAAGGACGGCGGCATTTTTTTATGGCGCTGAGAAAGAAGCCAGCGTGAACGAAGTGCAGCACACTCCTCATCAAACCTCGACAACGGATTTCCTGTGCATAGACCCGTATGCTCAGTAATCGCTCATGCTCCTATACTCAATCCCCTTGGTGACACTCCCGAAAGTCGCGGCCCACCAATCAGTCCAGAATCCTCTCCTCTTCCTCCAAACGCCGGTGCCGACACACTTGGGAAAGATATTCTCGCAGCCCTTGAAATAGGTGCTCGAAAGATAGAGCGGAGGTATTTTCTCGCCCTTCGTCTCGTCCTCCGTAATGACTGGCACTGCGGATGTAGAGCCCGAGGCTTGCATTTGCTTCATCACGCGGCATATTAACCGCGAGGATGTGTCGGAACCCAGCGTCCAGGACAAGTCTGTGTAACCGGTGAGGAAGGCGAAATTGGGTAAGGAGGATATCATGCAGGAGCGCCAGACGAAATGGTCGGGGGGATGGAATGGTGTCTGATCGACCGAAATGGATGTTTTCCCTAAAATGGAGAGTTTGAGTCCTGTCGCTGTTACGATGATGTCCGCGTCGAGGTGGCGCTTTGAGTTGAGTTGGATGCCCGTTTCAGTGACAGTGTCGATGGTATCGGTGACGATATCGGCGCGCCCCGAGGCGAAGCAGCGGAAGAAATCGGCGTCTGGACAGAAGCAGAGACGCTGCTCGAATGGGTTGTAGGTTGGGTTGAAATGCGGATCCATTTCAAAATTAGGTGGGAGCTCGGATTTTGCGAGCCTGCGGAGGACGTAGGACGCTATTTTAGGGAAAATACCACAGAAAGTTATCAATATGGTCGGTGCGATGAGATGCTCAAAACGTAGGATTTTAAGAGATATCCATTCAGGAAAGAGACGCTGATGCCAGAGCGGAGGATCGGTGGCTTGACGTTGGGGCATGTTCAAGACGTACGAGGGCGAACGCTGAAGCATAGTAACTTTTCCGGCTCCGCCGTTGACAAGAGCGGGAAGGAGCGTTACGGTTGTGGCGCCGGATCCTATGACTACGATCTTCTTGCCGCTGTAGTCGAGCTTCTCAGGCCAGAATTGCGGGTGGATAGTTTGGCCATTGAAGTTTTGCAGTCCAGGAATCTTTGCGTCCCGGGGCTCATCGTAATCATAATAACCAGTACCCATGACGATGAACTTAGACCATATCGACTTTTTTGCCCCATCGTGATCTACGTCGAGCCTCCAACGTTGCTGCTTCGTGCTCCATTCCAAATGTTCTACTTTGTGCCTGAAGCGGATCTTGCGATCAATTCCATATTTTCCGGCCGTTTCATGAAGATACTCGACGATGCTCTCGCCAGTAGCAATAGGATTGGATTTTTTCCAGGGGTTGAACGGAAAGCCGAAGGTGTGGAGATCCGAGTCGGACCGAAGCCCTGGGTATCTAAACAAGCTCCATGTGCCGCCTAGCTTTTCGCGTCCTTCAAGGATAGCGTAAGATGAGTTGGGAAAGGCTTCTTGAATTCGATACGCGATATTTATACCACTTATACCCGCACCAACGATGATCACGTCGAAGTCTTGAGATGTGGTGTCCGTGGTCATGTTATTGGAAGAGTTGTGAAAAACCGGCGAAGCACGACGAAATTCTGCGAGTGGATTCTGTGAGGAAGACCGTGAAGCGCGAGGGAGAGAACAATATTAGTATTCACCCGGTTCGCACAAATATACACAAATGTACAGCAGAAAAGTCCGATCGGATGCGCGATGAGAGGATCTAGGGTGAATTGGTGGCGTCGATCGAGTGTTTCGGTGGGGTGGCGGGTCTCCGCTTCCAGATTTCGCCATGGTTTTGTCCTACTGGCCCACGTTTACGGATCAAGATCGGGGTTGGTGAGCAGTGGCTCGCCATTTTTTCTAAAATATATCTGGAACTGTGGTAAATGGCAAAATAAATAAGATGATATATTTAAGCTCCTAGCGGCAGATCATTTGCGGATAAGTGGAGATGGCTTACCTCACGTGATCGTCACAGTCAGCAATCCACTAACCCTTTTCGGCACTGTATAACCTGCCCATTCTTTAAAGCAACACCACTCGCCCACTATGGAGTTCAATTTGGGCCGCCTATTTTGTTTTTCGTTGCAATATTCTAGTGAAATAAGCTCCCGCTCAAAAAATATTCGAACTTGATAAATTCCAATTAAGCCATCAAGTCCACCGTATCTCGCTCCCTCCTTGACACTAACCAACCTTTATCCCGTCCGCAGTCCCAGATGCCTTACCTAAATGCCTTTGCTTCCCTCTAACAATGAGACAGCTAGGTGCTTTATAACCCGTAGATGTATAATTTTGCGTCATAACTACTGCTTCTCTCTCTCAGCCCATAGTCAGAACCGGCCAACGTCGGAAGCTAGGCATTTAACAGGACAGAGAGACTTACTATTTTCCCCACCACTTATGTTCACAGTCACTCCTTCGTACCATATCACCCAATTATTAATCTTCTGCAGTTACTATTATTGTAGGGTGAGGATGAAGAAATTGATGGCGGAAAACCAATTTCTCGATGTCATCCAGGACATACGACGGTACTCTGCCAAGGCAATCTTTGCAAGTAAAAGAGATATCAAAACGCACACAGTAGGCCATTATAGCGAGTCATAGCCCTCAAACCCAAGGGCGGAATTCTTTTCTTATATCTTTTCCCTGTCATCATTCCGCTTTTAAAAGTCGAAGGACTCAGCCACCTTCAATTTTTGAGGCGAATAATCGGGATTTTCAAGGACAAAATTTTGAGAAAAATTTACCCAAAATTTGCTTCAATTAGATTCTCACTCATACTGAATTTCGTGTAGGGTTTCTCCGCGACCCTACAATGTTGCTCTACAAACTGGTGATGGTGGACCAATCACCCGGGCTTCCCCACACGCCAATGCTCAGGGTTTGCCGATCGTTTTGAAAACCTGGGGAACAATTCTTCCACCACTCATATCTCAATGACACAAGTCGTTCTTACAGTTGTTTCCCGACTCAAACTGCTTTTGGTCTTCCCAATTGAGTAACTTCACTCTAAATCATTCACGTCATCTGTTTACCCGGTGATGCTACTTTTCGTGGCTAACGTCCGCAGTCAATCCACCAGTAAAATCATGACCCCCTTTCTAGGGCTTGGTCAGGGACGAGAACCTGGAGTTGGGAAATTACGTGCAGCACGTTCAATATAAAAGTTCTTCTCCACCTCGAGGGCAAAAAAATGTCGGACAGCCTCTCTCTACCAGTAGATCTCGATCTCAAGGATGAAGCTCACAACTCTAACCGCCATTGCGGCAGCTATACTTCCCGCAATCGCATTGCCTCCAGGTCATCCAAAGCCGGATTTCAGTCTGGTCGGGTTTGCAAAAGACAATCCAATTGGCCCAACAACTGGGGGTGAAGGTGGTGAAACAGTGAAAGTGTCAACCCCAGCTGAGCTTATCGCCGCCGTCACGGGTGACACCCCGCGCATTATCTACGCATCGGGAACCTTCAATCTCACTGCGCGCCTCCGAATTGGGTCCAACAAGTCGCTTATCGGCACGGGAACCAATACGACTATTCGAGGTTCGGGGATTAACATCTATAACGTGGCCAACGTTGTGGTTCGAAATCTGGGCATTCGTTTCATCCTCAACAATGACGGGATTACTATCCAGAATAGTACGCGTGTGTGGATTGACCACAATGAATTTGAGAGTGATATGCTGGGTGGACCGGATAAGTACGATGGACAGTGCGACATCGTCCGAGCGAGCGACTGGATTACTGTAAGCTGGAATTACTTCCATGACCACTGGAAGTCTTCGCTCGTTGGGAATAGTGATATCTTGGGCGATGTAGATCGCGGGCATTTGCACATTACCTACCAGTATGTCCTTATCCCCTATTCTCCTTTCCCCAGACCCCAGACACACACTTCGATTGCTCCTCGCATCAACCAAATCCTCTGCATTTAGACTAACACAAATCTTTCTCGATAGCCACAACCACTGGCGCCACTCAGGAACTCGCGGTCCTGCGGGTCGTTTCGGTCATCAGCACATCTACAACAACCTCTATGAGGACTTTTTGTACCAGGCTATCCACAGCCGCAGTGACAACCAGGTCCTGGTAGAAGGCAATGTATTTCGCGGCAACACCTCCGAAGCGTTGTCCACATACGGCCTGGTGATTCCAGCGGATAGCCCGAACACGTCGCCAGAGGGTGACTATGAACTTGACGGTTTTGCAAACCTGGGAGCTAGTGAGTATCTCGGAGCCGAGAATCCTGAATATACTACTAATGTCATCCAACAGAGAATGACTGGGGATCCTCAAAAATCAATATCACACAGGTCGGAAACTTCACGAAAGCGCCGTACAAATACCAACTCACCCCCCTGAAAGAAGTCCAGAAGCTTGTCATAGCGGGCTCTGGTTTGGGAAAGGTTAAGTAATTTGATAAGATGTGTATAGCTTGAGCCTAGAACTATTAGATGGCATCGTATAAAAAGACCGATTCAAAAATGAAATCGTATCTCAAGTGGAGACCGTAGGATGAATTTATTTCCGTCTATCACCCGCCGTTTTTGTTATCTATTTCGGAGAAATAA
The DNA here is from genome assembly GCA_003073855.1 of Periconia macrospinosa. Lineage (NCBI taxonomy): Eukaryota > Fungi > Ascomycota > Dothideomycetes > Pleosporales > Periconiaceae > Periconia > Periconia macrospinosa. The sequence continues at coordinate 19,122 of KZ805370.1, forward strand.
GCTGTGTGGCGCGGGTGCATCTTTCCTACCACTGTTTTATTAGCTCCGAGAAAAAGATCTCGCCCTGAATGAATTGTTTTTCAATGGCTGTTAAATGGACGCGCACCATTCTATGTATGAGATAATCTCACAAATGTGTGCCTGCAACGAACGCCTAACGTAGCTGCATATTTTGAGGCACGATTCTACGCACAGGAGAGACCCCAGACTTACCGCGAAACTCACCAATTGCTGACATTGCACCCTATGTGAGGCCGCAACACACCTGCAACATCCTGCACAAGACATCGTACGGTGACACTGTGATACGCAACAATGAACATCCCCCCAGACTTTAATTCGCTCCCGTTCATAACTGTAGGGATCCATGTGAAACACGTAATTTCTCCGTTAGTTGGTCGCTCTTCGCCCCCAAGCGCAACATCAAGCAAAGCGAAAGAACGGTGAACGGGAAGAGAAAATTCTTGCGACACCGAGACATGAAAAGTCCTGCGACACAAAAAAGTCGTGATCGTCGCTTATCTGGGATAGCAGGGACGCCGATAGGATGGTAGTGCGTGGCTTGATCTTCCTTCGCTTCAATTCGGAAATCTTTTCCCCCCACCTTGCAAGTTTCTCTATGCGCTAATTTTTCTCGTCTAGATCGCATAACAACATCCGAAGACCCTGACCGCGGTGATTGGACGTGGTGCATACCCACTTCAGCTTATTGTGTAATGATATTATTATTATTTGAGATGCTATAGTATGCTGGAGGGTCTTTCATGCCTTTGCGTTTGAGCTCTGCAGCCATGCTGCTACTCTGAGTTCGACCGCCACCATCACAATTTATTAAGATGCAACCTCTCTACGACGTAAATGGATAGAATGTGAAGGTTGCGTTGGGTGTTAGATGATTTAGCAGATCGACCGTACAAAAAAGCCGGAGCCACCTGTTTACGAAAAGGGGGTGAAGGATTCATAAGGTTACGCTTGATGAAGCGGGGAAGTGTTTCTCGTAAGTGCTTGTCAGCTCAAATAGCGACATGATTCGTAGATTTCGTGTTTGAACTTTCTGTCAAAGTAGCTACCGCGTTAGGTGTGTACTGTATGGTTACAACTTACGCGTCCTAACAATTGCCGCACGACTCGCGAGCGGTAACAACGTCACTCGCCTTCGTGCTAAGTCGGAAATCGTGAACTCAATCGTGGAAAATGGTCTGATTTCCCAATTGTACACACCAGTGCTTCACTGTCTCCTTTCTTTACAAACTGCACCGACTCCTAAAACAAAGGATCTTTTGTCGATCGCGATACGACTCTCCTATCCTTCTTCCCCAGTTCCTGAATCCTGCTACTGGTCCGCGGCGGTCACTCATTAGTGACCTGCGCCACCTTCTTGCCCATCGATGCGCCGTCGAGAACGCGAACCCGAAATTCATCATCCAATGCTCGCGTGGCGCGGGTAGTTTATGTGATGAGTGACATCCTTCGCCCTAACTAGCTGTACATGATGTAATCTCATTATTGCCGAGCCCTTTTCCACCTTTGACCTTTCCTCCAATTCCAATGTATGCACGTCATGCAAAGCAAGCGAAGAAGCGCCGCATCCAACGTTTTTCTCTCTGTTCTATGTAGATCCCCGGGTCAGGCACAATTGGATTGGTGCAAAGATAGTGAGACTCACGGCGCACATCACCAATCGAAGGCAATTATTTGCCAGGAGGGGTTTTGTTAGCGTAGGGTAGTGTAAGGGTGTCCCTGGACTGGAGCGCACGAGTGTATCCGAGAGGAGTTTTTTGCGGGGCTCATTTTTGTTAGTTTTGATCGGTGAATTTCACCGAGATAACGGCTTCTGGTTGGAGAGAGGTGTTCTAGGGGTTCTGGCTCTAGAAGGAGCTCGGCAGTTTTTTATTATTCCCATTCATTGAGCGGATAGGGGATTAATTATTGTGAAAGGTGTTATGGAGCAAATCGCAGCAGGATCGCCTCATTAGCATCGCAAGTAAGGTTATGATACGACGCTTTTCCTCTTTTCGCACACGCAAGAAAAGCATCTTGCAGATGAAAGAGATGCTGTGCTCTACATACTGAGACCGTATGAATGCAGGAGAAATGCCACACTTCCTGAATGCTTCAAACCAAGCCTCACCATCCAACACATGCCAAAGATCCACCCCCAATCACATCACCGGCTCGAACACCTATGAAATCAACGATAACGCGCCGTTTCACTTGGACAATAAACCCGGACCCTCTCTCCGCTGTCAAAAGTTCCTAAAGAGAAATAGTTAACCAGGGTCGCGACTCGCTAGCGTAATCCTCCGAGTCGCATGATAGATTAGCGGAGACGGGGTTTCGGGAGGACCTGCGTCCATAAACGTGCTTGATTGAAAACTGGGCCTGTTCGCTGGTGGGTTCGCATGTCGAGCAGCTTGGGCCTTCAGTGACTCTATCTCTCACTGAGTTCTGTTGTGAGGATCAACTACAAGCTAAATTTTCTTGTCAATCCACTATACCATATTCTTCTCTACATTCCTAGCTCTTCTTTGGACGGGTCCAGTGAGGGTGAGATAGGAGGTAGACAGTGTGCGTCGCTGGCTTCGATGCTCTGCAGATAGGCAAATCGATCAGCATGACCGACTTATTGATCCAAAGTCTACTCCTTAACGCCCCAGATCCGAACGAACCACTTCCTCTTTCGAATCAACCAGCGACAATTTACGGTATCACGTTGACATTTTTGGTGGGTGTGCTCAAAAAGACATAGCGAGCAAACCAGAATACTAACGTTGTGAACAGGTCGTATCATGTTTTTTCGTGGCACTGCGGCTATGGGTGCGGTTTAGAGTAATACACGATCCTGGATGGGATGACTTTCTGGTCGTGTTGGCTTGCATGTGCAATATTACAGCGACGGCGGTTCTATTGCGTGGTAAGCTTTGTAAAAAATCTCGCCGCTATCGGACACGAAGCTCACAACATTTCATCTCAGGTATCAAGTATGGACTCGGTCGGCATTATCTCTATATCGGCTTAGAAACCATGGTGACCTATCAAAAAGTCAGATACCCTTTTTCTCAAGTTTGTAGCGATTTTAAAGTGCACGTTGCTGATTTCCGCGTAGCATTTTTACGTCATGAACGCAGTGTACGTCACGGAAACAGCAATCATAAAGATGTCGTTGTTGGTGCAGTACTTGCGCGTCTTCAAAGCAGGGAGCATGCGTTGGATCTGCCTCAGCCTGCTCGGCATCATCACAGCTTGGGGTTTTACCTACGGGTTTCTGACTTGGGTACCATGTATGTTAGACGCCGCATGACTCCATCTTCTACGGACAGACTAATGATTACGAATAGGTTTTCCAATTCAGGCCTTCTGGGACCGCTTCAAATACCCAAATGCGAAATGCTATGGTTTCGGGTTTGATTTCAACAAGATGAATGACTTTGTCGGTCTTTTTGTCAGCCATACGGCACTCAACATGGTCTTCGACTTCACGATCTTCATCACGCCCATGGTTCTCTTCACCACACCCAAACTGAAGCGCAAGAATATTTTCGCTCTCGGCGGTATCCTCGCTTTTGGCTCAATGTATGTCCAATCCTTTTCATTCAATGTCTTTTCTCGACTGTATATCATACATATACTAATCTGCTGCTGCAGTGTCGTTATGATCTCTGTCTGGCGCCTTTACACCATCATCGAAACTCAAGCAGCGACGAAACCATACCTAGACTTCACCTGGTGGGCTCCGAAACCACTTATCCTCTCCTGTCTCGAGATCGACCTCGCAATCATGGTCGCAAGCATGCCCGTGTTCTGGCCCGTCGTCGAATCCTCCTTCACTGCCATCTTTGTCACGCACGAGGTCCAAATCACGGAGCACCGCCGCCTAGAAGACGAGGACGACGTTTATGAGCTCAAAGAAGGAAAAGACGGGAAGCGCAAGAACAGCCTGAAGAGCAACAGTGGAAATTCGCAGGAGGAGTTGACGAAGCAGTCGTCGGACGAGCGAAAATTGGATGGCGTCGGTGACCATTATAAAGATCCCTATAATATTGCTCAGGTCGATCCTTTTGGGATTGAGGCGAGTGCAGGTGTTATAGGGGTAGCGACGAACGTTGATTCTACTACAGAGAAGCCAAAGTGGAAGGGTTATCAGTGAATGATATAAATTCGCACTTTCGGCCTTCTTTCGTGTACGTTTTGAAGTTCTGCCCGTGCTTTTGCCGCGGAAATTGATACCCCCTTCTTATTTTTTGTAATAAGAGAAGACACGCATCCCTGTGATGTTATGAAGAGTGATGTCTCTCACTTATAATCGGAGAAGTTTTACTAAGATAAGAATATGGACCGAATGGAAATGGGCTTCTCTGGAATGAAAAACAAGGATCCACTATATGACTCTCAGATTGTGCGGATTGTTTCCCCAATTTTGCGGCGCTCTCTCCTGATTTTGCCGCGGAAGTGCAACCAACATGCCTTCAACCCCCGAGCATTTTGGCGCCCTCACAGATTGGGGCCTGACCTCAGGCCTTCCTCCCCAACAATTCCAACACACATCCCTCAACAGCTACGTATTTTCAGACATTCTCTCCTAACTCATCGGGTAAGTTTTAGACAGTAATAGAAATAGTTCTTTTCTTGATTTAGTACTCTCAAGCTTAGAGGAGGTGAGTATCCGTAACAGGTCATCGTTGGCGGTTCACCGGTGCATCTCGTTCGCGTCTTAGTCTCAGGCTACCACTCAGTCCGGCCGAATTGCATCGTTCTGTAAGTTGGATGTTCTTGGCTGCCGCAGACGAATTCCTTCAACATGTCGAGAAGCAACGCCTCCGTTTCCGATTTCAATCCGAGTACTTCATCGGATTGCGATTTCCGAATTTGCTAGGCTCGTAGCGAGTTATTTATCCAGGCGATACGAACTGATGGATTCCTTATCGATAAACTGGCCCCCACGGCTGCGATTGCAATCTCTTGTCGTATGAAATACCTCTGTTTTGAGGCCGTACATACGTCATTTCTCACTATTTTATAGTGTCAAGAGTTAGGCAAGAACACCTCTCCCATTTCTTGTGTAGCGTCCTGCACGGGAGAGGTTCTGAGACGCTGCAACATGTCATTGATTAGTGCTCAAAGGGAACAACTTTACTGGCCTAATCGCCGAGAGGCGACGTTTGAATGCAGCCGAAAGCACAAGTTGTTTCTTGAGTATAGACATCCATGGTTCAATTGCAGAAGGCAGAAATGATATGTTCAATGTATTTGGAAGCGAGTGGTCCCGTGACGATCTCATTAACACTGTCGAGATGGCAACATACTAAGCCTTGTCAACATCGGCTATATAATTGTGTGCAGTGCAAAATGTAAGTGATTAACACGTGTGGCAGTGCTGATGACTATACCAACTACCTAGATAGGTGCCGTACTATCCAATCACCCAAGTCATCCAAAAGCCAAATCTAGTTGGAAAGCATCTCGTTTCGGAAACGAAGTCGCTGCATATGTCTCTAAACAGGTTATTCATACATGCGTACTCACAATTCCGGGCATTATGTAAGTAGAGTCTGAGGCTTATTCTGCGTCGTTATCTCCCAACGCGGTATAGCCTACCTAACTGTGTTTCTCCCGTTTGGGCTTAGTTTTTTTTAACTCCATGCAGTAAATTCGTTGATTAGGCTTGCGCCAATGTCACTGCCACATCTATAGGCACACTGCCTTTCTCAGTCAGGTAACCCGCCACCTTCATGCGTATAGGATCCACTGGACCGTTACTAAAACTTACTCTATTGGTTCAAATGCTCATGCCAGGTGGTATTCTAAAATGCTTTTGTCAAAGCATTGGAGCCAACTCCTTCAACACATGATCTGTGCGGTGCAAGTAGTCTGCAAACTGCCTTGATTCCAAGATTTTGGAAAACGATGGCTGTAAGCAATTAGAGCTAGGCTGTGCATCGGATGGTTTGCTATATCATTGTTTCTGGGAAGCAGTGACGTAAAAACAGTGAGAAAAGAGTGTATATAAAATGGGCAAGGACGTCCTGTTGGAAGAGAACACAATCATTCAACATTCAGCATTTCATTTTACTACACTTTATTTCTACTTCAGATCCAATTTTTGTTCCAAGTTTCTGAATCAGGGACGGGTATTGCATTGCAACAATGAAGCAGAACTCTGCAGCGAAGATGTCAGCTCTGCTGATGACTTTGGCGAATCTTCCATCATATTCATTTGCGACACCATTGTTACGAAGAAATGAAATTTCATACGGGACGAATGGAACGAACGTAACGATGATTGACGCTTGGGAGCAGGTCAGTACAATTGCTTCCCAATACGAAGAAACCCTCTTTATCGACTTGATTAGCAACTAATTGCCATATTACACAGATTACACCCTCTGCCGATCTAAATTGGACGCCTTGTTTCCAGAACTTCACTTGCACACGTCTCACGGTTCCCCTCGATTACGCCGAACCCTCTGTCGGCACCACAGACATTGCTTTTATAAAATGGACTTCACCCCAAGCCCAAAACTCCAGCAATTCTCCCCCTCCACAGGATATCTTGGTAAATCCCGGTGGGCCAGGCAACTCGGGTGTAGGCTACTTGATTTCAGGCATAAAATACCTCGTTGCAGCTGGTGGGGCTCAGCACAATTACGTTGGATTCGATCCCAGAGGAGTCAACAACTCCGGTCCTTCGCTTAGCTGTTTCCCAAAGCTCCAGAAACATACACAGATCTTGTACGAGCCGCAAGCTGCATTGGGTGTGCAGGCAGACGGCCCTGAGTCGATAGTCGACACCTGGAGACGCGGCGAGGCTTTTGGCGAATTCTGCACAAAGTATCACGGCGCGAACAGCTCTGCGAGATACGCCAACACTGTAGGCACCGCAACAGATATGCTGCATTACACGGAGCTCCTTGCCAAGCAGAACGGACAGAATCCGGAGCAGAGCAAGCTGTGGTACTGGGGCGTTTCGTATGGCACTTTGCTGGGATCGACGTTTGCATCGCTGTTCCCGCAGCGCGTGGGGCGCATGATCCTTGATGGCGTTGTAGACGGCGAGGATTATTATGCCGGAAAATGGGAGTTCAATATCGAAGATGCGGACGCAGCTATCGAGACCTTCTTCACCTCGTGCTTCGAAAACAAAGAACTATGCCCCCTCGCGGCGGAATCCGAATCGCCAAAGGCCGTCCAGACCAAATACGACGCCATCATCGAGCAGCTCAAGACCCGTCCCGCCATAGTTTCCGACCCGGCCATCGTCGACACTCCATCCGTCTTCACCTACCGTGAATTCCAGACAACCCTCGTCATAGCTCCGTACGATCCCATTACCTATTGGCCTGTCCTCGCCGGTATGGTTTCGGTCCTGGCGACTGGCAACGCGGACGCCATCGCAAACTTCACGAATACGGGCATGTTTCGCGATCCTCTCGGTCCGCATGTGACTCAATACCAGGCCCTCGAGCCACTGCCATTTATTGCCTGCAACGATGCAAATGGCAGGTATCTCCTCGACACGCTACCTAAATGGAAGAACCACGTGGACATACTGTACAAGAAGAGCCGCTATCTCGGCGAAGGTTGGTCCAAAGTCGTGGCCCCCCAGTGCACGAAGCTTGGCTTCCGCGCCCCGAAGTCGCAGGTTTTCGAGGGTGTGCCATCCGCGAAGAACACATCCCACCCTATTCTCTTCGCCAGCAACGAGATTGATCCTGTGACGCCGCTGAGCGCTGCAAAGAAGATGCAGGGCTTGTTTGGTGGTGCGGGGTTGTTGGTGCAGAAGGCGGTTGGTCATGCTACATCGTCTACGAAGTCGAACTGCACGTTCGAGCATATTGCGAAGTACTTTAGCACCGGAGAGTTGCCGCCTAAGGATCTGGTCTGTAAAGCGGACATATTGCCGTTTCAGAAGGTCTAGAGGGCTAGGAAGAAGGCGAATGGTGGGGAACCAGGGATTTGGGTGTTTAGGAACATGAATGATTGACGGTAACCAGAGACCGGGAGGTGGTGACAACAGAGATTTGCCCTCCCTTGCCTTTTATGAAATATAATGTTTCTATATTTGCTATTTTGTTTGTTATTACCCAATAGATAAATCAGAATATTTTTATGAGCAGAAAATTTTCCTACAAAGGGGAACGACCACGCAAATCAAGGCGGCATCAGCAAAAGTTGACTGATATTAATGAGTAAGAGTAACAAAACTCAGAAAAGAATGAATAAGTGTCTGATTATATGAGGAAAACTGGATAGGGTCGCCATCACGGTTTCTTTTACCAGCATGTGAAAGAAGGATGTAGAAGCACCACCGCACAAACCAAGAAACCTGATCAAATCATTACTTGGTCCAAAACATAGGGAGAAAGAAAAGTACATCAAGAAACCAAAGGGGGAAATACAAGAAGTATGATTTAGGACTTCCGTTAATCTCCGTGAACCCAAAGGTTCGCGTTAAAATAACGTCAAAACAAGTTATAACTGAAATAATATCTCTGTGTTCTACGTTCTTAATCAATGGAAGGTTTAAGTTTGTTGTAGGATTATACAGATTAGATTTTCTCGAGTTTATCTATATAAAAATAAAGCAAAACAACTCTCCGCTCTCCCAGCCCCAACCTGGGTCCTGCTCTAAACCTCTCTCCTATCCTTCTCAAACCCGCCCCAACATCAACATCTCCCCACCACCCCCACTATCACTACTAACATACAATCTCCCCCAGTCATCCTTCAGAAACGCCACAGGCCGAAAACATACCGTAGTCGAGCACTTCCCCTCGTCCTGATTCCACAGCACATCAGTATACCCACTTCCCGTATCACCCTCCTGCTGGGCGCCCAGCTTACTCGGCACATACTCCCCATCCTTACCCTTCGTGAACGGCACCTCGACGATTTTGTACCCAGTACTTGGTACGCGGTTCCAGCTCCCATGGAACGCCACCAGCAAACTCTCACTTGTAGAGTTGGCATTGGAGGTAGGAACAAAGATGGCGTCGAGAGGCGCGGAGTGAGCCTGGAATGCGAGTTTCGCGTTGGCGCTGCGCGAGGCGCACATTGCGTCGGCGAAGGTGGCGTTTGGGGAGAGGACGAACTGATCGCCGACGGCGAAGGTGGTGTCGGTGATGAGTGACGGCGACCACACGGTGTAGCAGGTTGGATAGCCGTACCATTGCGTGTTGGGGAGCGATGGGTCACCGATGTAGTTTAGTTCCTCGGCGGGGTTGTCCATGTGGATGTCGGTTGTAGTGCCGTTTATCGTGCGGTGGATTTCGTCGGACGAGTTTTCTACTTCCCAAAGCCTGATTGGGGGGTTAGTGGGGAGGTTGTGATGGGAAGGAGAGGTGGGTTGGCTGGTACGTACATTCCGTTGCCGTCGAAGGCGAGGCCCACGCCGTTTCGTAGGCCATATCCGAGTTGGTGGCCTCCACGCGCGTAGTTATAGCCATCTGTTGGGGTGGTGGTTAGGTTGAATGCTTTGATACATGAACGACCGGTTTTGATGTTGGCTGAATCGTAGTCGAAGTTGTCGTTGGAGCCGTGCGAAACAATTAAAAGATCCGCATGGTTAGGCGAGATAGCCAGCGAACGAGTGACGTGACCTTTATTGTCCATGCCCGAGACTACAATACGTGGTGTACTGCCCACAGAGGCTGTTGCGGCGTCGTAGTCCCAAGCGTAGGCCTGCGTGGCGGAGCTGGCGTAGAGAGTTTTGCCGTCTTTGCTAACGACAATAGCGTGATTCAGGTTTCGTTTCTCGATCACAGTTTTGGAGGTCGTGAGACAGCCGTCTGGACCGATTGTATGCGCGGTAATTCCGAATCCGTTTTGCACAACTAGAAGATGGCCGACGGAATCGAAGGCTAGTCCACGCGGTTGTGTCAAATCTCCCGCTACTTTGACTGCCTTCCACCCGTTGGCAGTAAGCACTGGAGAATGAAAATTGGAAACCCCAGCACATGAGGATGGAATGCCGGTGTTTGTTGGGACGGGTATAGAAGTGGGAGTAGTACTCTGGGTAGTCGTGGGAGTCGGCGAAGGGGTACTTGTAACCGGCGGTGGCAGATGGTCGACGAGATTCGCATCCACAAGTTTGTCGAAGTTTGCATTCTTGCCATGGCTTAAATCTACACTCCAGTGACCGAAGGAACTGTGAACATTAAACGTAGATCTGTTGTTTGCTGGCTGAGCAGGAGCCTTGGTCGCCAACCCATGTGCAAAAGTCAAAGATTCTTTTGTCAGATCAAGCGAAGTCAGCACGCCTTCGGTATTTTCCCACTGCGAGCAGCCCCTGCATCGTACGGTCAGGACCCAATGGGTCGAATTAAAACCGGTTCCCTTCAGGTACGTATACTCGGCATCCGCGTATGGTTGTGGTAAACTCAAGCCACTAGAACGAGTTAGTAAACGTCCTTCGTCTGTATTGATAATGAGGATATACAAAGCCATCCTCGATGAATAAATCGTCGTATTGGCGTTCTTGTTCACCCATCCCACCGTAAGGGGGACGTAAGGCATAGTTCCACCCCACGAGAAGCCGACCCAGCCATTGTAGCTCGGGGACGTGATCTGAAGCACTGTATCGAACGGCGCTGTTTTCACATCTGGAATGGCGATACCGAATAGCACATTATTGTTAGTTACGCCAGCATAGCATATGCCCGTTGCGCCATCACAATAGCGCTTAGACTTGACTTGTGCGAAAGCTACACGTAATTTGTCAATACCGACTTCACTCAAACGCCAAAAAAAAAGTCACTTGCCTGGACCTGAAAATATCAGTGCAGCCGCTGATAATGTATAGCACCTCATTTTGAACAAAATCTCCAAGTCCGACTAGTTGCTACATGGCCGAAGGACGTACCTTGTACTTGTACCAATGCTACAAGTCAGACGCTAAACCCATAAAAAGGTACTTAAGATAAAATATATTAGTGACTTGTCGCAATACCCAAGTATCACGGCTAGAAGGAACACGGTAATACGGGTTGTAGTACCTAATTCCCGATTACGCGAAACCCTGCACGTTCACAGAGCGAGTCGTTTGGAAGTATATCGTGTTAGGTGCGCTCGCTGGGGTGGCTTGATAAGGGACGAGCCCAACGGATCTTCACTGTATAGAATTGTGGTGGGTTCGGCATGTGTGTTGTGGGGGTGCGGAGGCGGGCAAGCGGTATGTGTACCTCGACCCCCATCAATCGTCTCCATCGATCGGATTTCTCATCCCTCTGCATGCCCTCTTAACCATGGAAACAAGCATCTCATCGGGAAATAAACCCGCCATGAAAACTCCTTGAGACAGACGGAAAGCATTTCTGTCGGCTGTACTAGCAGCTTCGAGAGGGTATTATCCCGGGTCTTGGAATTTTAAGCCTCTGTCCAAGACCTTGCCATCACGGGGCCATGAGGTGGTGATTTGGAGATACTCGTGCAATCCCATCCATAGCGAGGGAGATATATTGCGGGTTGATTGGTGTCAGCCGGCGTGGTTCGATGATGGCGAGTTTCTCATGTGGGGGCCATCGTGTGGTTGTTAAGTGTATGTGGGTTGGTTAGATTGCCAGGGCTGAAGGAAAGCTCTTATATTGCTTGTATTTAACCTTGAAACGTCAGCGTCAGGTCCCTCTTCAAAATTTGATTGCGACATTGCGGTGGTAATAACTGCGAAGCTCTAGAAGGCGCATTTTTGGTAAATAGCCGGTCCGGTCGCCGACGAGATGGCGAATCGCAGGTGCGTTGGGGAGAAGGAGGACTCGATTACGGTTTGAGGCGTGGGGCTAGAGGTGCTGATATTTCTCGTCGTATGGGGCGCGAATACGTCAGGTGAGATCTTGAGGACCGTCTTCCTTGCGTCACGTTGGATGTAGCATGATAGCTGCATCTGTAGTTTGAGTCGTGAAGCATGAGTGGATTATCGGAAACTGAACGTCGCGCGCACGGACCTTTCACCATAGTCGACGGACGAAAAAGAGGGACTCATTCTGACCGACGACGATTGAATTACTTGCTGAGAAAGATAGAGCTTCCCGGGAAAAAGATTCAGAATCAGACGGAGACAAGATGGAAGAAGATGTTGCATATTATATTCCTAGCCTGCGTTTCCTGCGCAGCAAACACTGCATGTACTCATTAAAGCTGACATACCCCGCTCAATCTGGACCAAACTAGAACGTCCAGTCGCTCATGCACGATTACTTATAGATTCTTCAAATCCCAACAGTACCTCACTCATTACGAGGAACATAGTATCTCAAATCCTCACCCTCAAGCTACCACCCAAAACCTTGATCCCAATCAATCATAAGCCAGTTCCCCAGCCCACCCGCGCCATGTGGCACAAACCACTCCTGGGGTTGCAAAAGCGTCGGTTCAATACCAACCCCATGACCATTTCCCATCGACGCTGGCGCCTGCTGCTGCTGCAACCCGCCATCGACACCATCCATCTCCACAGGCGGGATAGCCGGCGTACGTAGCCCATGTAATATCCCCGCCGCCGTCTCCAGTTCTCTCGGCGGCCTAACATTGCTCCCCGTCGTGTGCTGCGTAGCAGCGAGCTGCGCTTGGATGGGCGACCACATGCGACACAGCTCTGGCCCAAAATCCGTGAAAAACTGCGCAGTGGAAGGTGTTATGTTGAGGGTTTCTGGGAAGGCGCCGAGGGAGGGGCGCTGGGTGACTTTGTCACGGACGTCCATGAGGTGTTTGATGCTTCCGACAGCGGTGGGCCAGCGCTTGCTGAGGTCTTCAAGAGCTTTGCTGATTACGGAGAGGTCCTTCTCGGCCACTGGGCCGAGACGTGTGTATCTGTAGCTCGAGAGCTGCGACATCCCCGCCGCAAAGCAGTAGAACGTGAATATAGGTCCTAGGTACTTTAGTTCGTCACGGGCCATGAAGTCCTCGTAGATTCCGGCGATATAGGAGGAGGCGAGAAGAGAGGCGGCGGAGGGGGAGAATTTCGGATCAGTCGGGCGGTTGAGGATCACAAGGACAGTGAAGTATTGGGCGTGAAGTTGGCGGGTCTCGAAGTTGTAGGGGATTGGAGGCCGGCCTTCCATTGATTTGCAGAGCTGGAGGTGTGGGGGGAGCGTTTTGAGCCAGCGGAAGAGTCGGTCTTCGAGTGATTTTTTATGCTCTTGGAGGCCCTGTTTGCGGAGGTAGCTTTGGGTGAGGTCGCCTGGTGATGTCAGTTGGATGCAGAATATCACAGGTCATTACCAAAAAGGTTTGTCAGCTTCTCATAAGACCGGAACTGCCTGTGAAAATGGTGAACGGCAGTCCTACATACCCAATATGCACGATATATCCACATATGCCGCAAAAAGACCAGCAGGGGCATGCGCACCCTCAAAATCTGCCACCGAAGTTGGCGACACATCAGCAAGCTTCAAATCAATAGCCCGCGGCCGTCCATGTCCAGCATTAATAAGACAATCTCTCACGACCAACGACCACCAAATCCTCTTCCTAAGCCCCGTATCAGGTCTCCCAGTAGGTTCTCTATGCAAACCGACCTGATACGCAAGTCCAACACAGACTCTCAACCAGAAACTACTCGTATCGAGAGACACTCGTTCTGGGCCTTCCGGGTTGAACCAGTGCATAAGCAAGGTCGCGGCAATGGTGATGATTGGATCTTCCTCGACGCCCATCCAGAAGAGGACACGCGCTTTCTTGTAGAAATGTTCGGGCGTGTATACGGGGTGCGCAGGGCTGACTCTGCTTCCGGCGAGCAAAATGGCATGTTGGAGCAGGAGTGATATGGTGTCAGGACTTCTATCCATAATCCAACTGCGCTCCACAACTGGGGTCCACGGATAGCAGCGCGTCCAGAAAGCATTCATCAGAGACTCACGGACCGCGTTGGGTGGTAAATCGTCGACATCTTGGAGTTTTAGGATTTCAAGATCGGTATCGGATAGTCGACGTGGCACTTTGTTTGGTAGTCCAGCATCGTCATTGACGGGTACATCATTTCGAAGGTACTCCAGACGGCCCAGATAACTGACGACATTTGATGAAGAGGTATAAGTTGATGTTGTTGCGCTGTTTGGGTTGTTGTTCGAAAATGCTTGGTACCCAGGATCGTGAACTCGATCTAGCGTAGGGGAACGATCTGTCAAGCTTGTCCTGGTGGAAACGTGTCGGTCAGGCTCGCTTTCCGATTTCCAACCCGGGTCTCGAAACTGCCGCGTTCCCCCATCACTGCCACCGCGATCACAGCGGTTGGCACCTAGAGGGTTATTTAAAGTTGCCTGGTTACCTTCTGGTAGATTTGAAGTCTCCGTGTGACTAGTAGCACGCTGCCGAATGGGAGGGGACGGAGAAAGGGTAAACCGTTTTCGTTTGCGTTCACGTGGAACGCAATCGTAGCCGTCTCTGGCGCAGGGTGTGCAGACACTCCCTTCAATCTCGTCGATATCGCAGCGGACTTTTTTCTTGTGACAGATGACGCAAGCTTTTACGGTCCGGCGAGTACGTTGTGACTTTTCTTTGGGGGGCATCTTCCCGGGAGATAGAGGAGATTGTGGGGCTGGGAAGCCACCAGGTGAACATCATGTACAGTGGAGCCGTTGTGCATCACCAGCGCTTCGTTTGAAATGGGAAAAATTGTATCGCTACGGAAGTCTCATGGCATGGATTTGGTTAGAAAGGTACTGTGTATACCGGCGGCGTGCGGTAAACAAACGGGCCGGAAGGATGTAGATCAGATCGCCAGGAGAGATGCGACAAAGTGCCTCGGTTCTGGTCTGTGCTCAACGGCGGGGATTTCACCCGCAGCTCCTAGTCGTGCCTCGGTGTTTCAGGTGTTTTCTTCTTCGTCGATCGTCTACTCTGTCTTCATCACAGCTACGTCATGTATATCTTTCTATCTACGCTTTCGCAGTAGGCCCGAACAGCTCGTATCGTCCAAAGTGAGTGTGCTCTGTCATATGATCTAACTCTCAAGGTATCAATTGATCACAATTCCATCATCCATCGCACGCTTATCACTGAAATATCATAGCACGTAGGATGCCTAGATAGATTCATCTTCATCCGAATTCGATCAAAAATAAAAAGGGTCCATTTTTGGACCAAGTAATCAAAAGGACAGGCCACCCTGAAAACTAAGACAAATGTCTGAAATCACAGCAAATTTCAACAAGTACTTCACAGGGCTTGCGCAATTCTCATAGATTAGTTACCAGAGTAAAAAATACTATCATACCTCAATGGACCACGGTTCAAATTAACATCGTGCATCATTCATCAGACACCCATAACCGCAAAAGCACACGCAATCATCGACACAGCCCACAAACGAACTCAACTCAATCGCTGGACGCTCAACATTTAAATAAATAAACAAACCAAAAAAAAAAAAATTACGAATTACACATCCCTAACCCCCTTCCAATCCCTCCAAACCTCCCTCATAATCCCCCTCCAATTTCCCACCTCAGCCTCCGTCCTCCGCCTCTTACAAAATCCACTCAGCCTAACCTCCACAAACCAAACCGCGATCCAATACACACCGACAAGCAAACAACAAACCCAAACGACCCACAAAAACACCATCGCCTGGGTCCCACTACTCATCACGATGCCAACAGCCCCCAACAAGTCGCCGACCGCCAGCGGCACGACGACAGCGAGGATGGTGAGGAGTATCGCTGCGACGAACGAGCTTATACACGCGAGGTTCCAGACAGCGACGTTGATGTAGACAAGGAGGCGCGACGCGGAGAATACGATGGAGGGCAGGGCGAAGAGGATGCCGAGGAGGATGGTGGCTAGGCTTATGATTAGGAAGGCGAAGATGGCGGTTTGGAGATTCGACAGCATCGCGGAGACGCCGCCGGCGCCCTTGGCGAGTTGCGCAAGGATCGGGACGGAGATGTTGGTTGTGCCGACTACGAGGGAGGATTGGATGGTGGGTATGAGGTCTAGGGGGTTGGTGTTAGTGTGGTAAAAAGAGAATTTTGAGGGAAAAGAGGGGGGAGGGGCGGTGTTTACGATCCGTGGCGGCGCTCCAGCTCTCGCACTTCTCGATTGCGACGCCATCACTGTTCTTCTTAGCCGCACTTGATCCATTCGCCACGTCTCCTTTGCAGATGCTGTCCGCGTAAAGGTAGTAGAAGTCTTTGATGCCGGTTTGATCGATTATTCCTTGGGTCATGCCGTTGATGACGTCTCCCATACCCTCGTTGACCATGTCTGTTAGGTTGCCTAGTATGGGTTGTATAGACCCTGTTAAACCGTTGAACATGTTATCGGGGTTCAATGGACTCGCTGTTGAGAAGGGGTTGAGCGGGTCCAGGGGGTTGGAAGGCGCCGTCGTTCTTGTTGGCGATGCTGATGATGTTGGTGATGAAGATGATGAGGAGGCTCGCTCGAAACGGATTATGTCTTGCCCTACACGAGATGTGTTTACCTATCGCCAACGACAGGTTAGGACTGTTTATTCCCTTTTTCCAACAGATCGCATCTTCCGCACGCAAAGGGAGAAAAAAAAAAAACATTTTGCAGGGAGAAAACAAACCTTGAGCACCCACTCATCCATCCACATTCCTCCCTGATTCCCCCCCGTCCCCCCAAGCAAAACCGCAAACTCCAACACACACGCTACAACTCCTATCAACAAAATAACCAGAGCCCCCAACCGACACCCCCTAAAGCGACGTTTTGTCTTCGTCGCAATCGCCGTGTGCGATGGCTCCTTCACTTCATTCGTCTCGTGCGCGGTCGACATGGGCTGCGGATATCGTGGATCCATATCTGGCTCAATAACGATTTTCTCTCCAAAATAGGACGAGATTTGGCGGCTGAAGAAGGATTGGGGCGTACGTATGCCGTAAGAGGGAAGGCCGTAAGGTGGCATTATATAAAGGGTGCAGAGCACGTAGGGAGGTTATAATGCGAGCGGGGGTGGCAGTGAATTAATGCCGTATGAGTTGGCGGGTGTGTGGCAGGTAAGGGTAACGATGTCTCCCGCTGTCTGTTTCTCGAAAGGATTGGTGCTCAAGGAGTTCCTAAGGTTTATCTCTCGCTAGCGATACAGGGTCTAGTATGAGACAGGCGAACAGATGGTGAGGGACTGGTCGTTCGTTCGTTCGTTCGTTGTGTGACTTTTTCTTGCAGCCCGCGTCGTGGATCATATGTAGACCTATATCGAATGACGTCGCTCGAACGACCTGGACATCATGAAAGGTGGAACAGAGGGTATTTTGGGTTCGTGGTCGGCAAAGTTGGATGTTCTAGGATGCTAGGGTTTAGAGGGGTGTAGTCGGAAACGGACCGATTGAAGGTAAGAGACCCTTCGTATCTTTGTGATGGACCCTAGGGTGAGGTGTGTTTCCGAATTGGGGTGGATATAGGCAGGGCTATTTATATTGCATTGGAAAGAAGTGACTTTTTGGTTCTGATGATGGGGAATGGGTTCGTGGATACTTATGCAATTGCGGTTGGTATCCTGACCTAGCGTTACTGCGAATGAAGCTGATGCCGTAGCATTGAATGGACGTAATCAGGACAAACACGCTTAAATGAATGTGAAGAATGATAGATGCGATGTAATGATGATGGGGGGAAAGGACGGATCATGTTTCAGGTAGCTGTGCCAAGCTTGATCTCTGTCGGGGTGCCCTGGCTAGCGATGCTGTCGTGTACAATGAAATGCCCGATACGGCGATACGGGACATACAATCAAAGTGGTACAAAAACATGTGAAATGTTATATCAATCTTCCAATGCGTCATTTGGATTCTCTGATTATAGATCGAAAAATGTTCACGTCGTCTTGTAATCGACATGAATTCGGCGATCGGTGGAAGATCTTTGATCTCTTCGACCGTCGGGGTTGAAACATCTCACGTTCAGGCTTGCTATCGTGGGACAGCCAGTGTGGAGTTAGGCATCGCGATTCCTGCATGCATAGGCCATCAATAACCATGCGCATCATTATGATCACCCCAGAAGATAGTGCTCATCAATTCGGCGCAGTGAACCGAAGCAGCGCGCTCCAAGACAGGAGGTTGGGAAGAAACGAGCGCTCAGCGGGGTATCAAGCAATAGGACAAATAGCTTGGTCTATAGGTAGGTATACATACGACGAACAAAGCTACGGCATCAATGCCCACGTATACAATTCGGCAATACTCCATTAAAAGTACGAGTTTTGCATGTTCTGCTCGAAAGAAGGTAAAGGGTACTGAGAGTTTAGCCCTGCCTATGTACTGTTAGCCAGAGTGCCAACGTAGCGTAATCATGAGTTGTATTATACCCAATCAAAGTTTTCTCCAAAATCCATCATGTTCATCTCGTTCAATGGGAAAGATGACAAGCTCCCGGGATCATTGAAGTCAAAATACGGCTCGGTGGTGGCGTTGGCAGCAGGAGTTATCGTGGATGTTTGCTGTGTGGTAGATACACTCAAAGCGCCTTGCAAAGGAGTGGCTGGAGCAGAAATTAGCATTATTTTATCACTGGGGTTGAACAGATAATGTCGCGAAATAGTGACGGGTGCCGCAGTCCCGTGAAAGCATGATCTAACTTACCTCCAGCAGGCGCACCTGCGCCATTTACTTTGCCCAGAACGAGATTAATTGCTGTGCTGACTTTGGCAGCTTCTCTCGATTTCTCACTCGCTAACTCCCAGATAAAATTCGCCTTGATCAACGCACCGACGACTTCTGAGCGGCTCGGCTGCCCTTTTTCGAGCCGTATCCGTTGCGCCTTAGGATCAGGAAAAGGCATCGGTTTGATAATATCCTTGTTAAGATCAAGCAACAATACTGAAGTCGCTAAGAGGAAGTCATGGTTGACCAAGGATGATAGCCGCCAGCTCGAGGTCCATATTTTCCAATTAGACGACCATCTGTTGAAATTTGTTCGAGATTCGAATTCCAGCAGGTTCTGAAAGTCGAGAATCTCTATTGCTGCATCAAGACACATCATGCGGGAATATTCGTATCGACTGTCCTCTCGTCCTAAGAGCATAAAAGGCCTATGGATCATTATTAGGCTCTTCAGGTATGTAATGCCCAAAAACAGCCTGCGCATGGCAATGTCGGACGCGACATCGAAATTCCTCGCTTGGTAGCATTTCATCGACTCGGGAACGGCCGCATAGGTCGTTCGTAAATCAGCGTCAAGCTCCAAAGCTTCACGGTAACCGTGTTGTTCACTAGCATTCGCATGATCTTGGATTTTTGCGAGAACACGCAGCAGGCGATTACGTGCAACACAATATACTAAAAAAAATGTCGTCAGCGGTAGAACGTCTCCAAGAGAAATCGCACCTATTAAGACAGATTATCCGGAATGAATAATGCTTGCAAATTGAAAGGAGCTGAAACGAAAAAGACATTCTTACTATAACTGGTATTAGCAAACTGCACAAGTGTAGAAGAGCGAGTTTCTACCATACCACATAAGTGAAGTCTCAGATTCCGGTCTTTCAGGAGGTAACTCGGTCATTTCCTCATACAAATCTTGCTCATCGATATTTCTCGGTTCTCTTACATCTGGCAATGACGGTTGGATCATGATTGGCAGACCCACTGCAACGGAGGTCATCAGGTCAATTTGAACTACGAGGATCCATAACCTTCTTCTCATTTCCGCGTTGAATGGTGAGATGTTTGGAAACCGCGATGGGTCACGATGGTATCCCATCCGAAATGCTGTCCGAACAATTATCCCCACCGAAAGCCACTGCTCGAACTGCACATCCCGGGATCGTAAGTATTGAATCATAAAGTAGAGTAGCATTGCTTCAAGAGTGTGCGGTGGACACTTGGGATAATTCGCGAGATGCAGGCACTGAACCACCCTTTGGCGATAGAAATCAACGCGAGCTGTGGAGCCTTTCATTTCCGAAGGTACGGTAACTCCTGCGTGGTACTCGGTCACGATAGTATTAAAATAAGTAGATACGGTGAACAAGGCCCACAGGAGCCCGATCCACATGATGGGCGTTTCTTCGGGCTGTTCCCAAAACTTTTCGTATTCACGAAGAAAAGTTGGTCGGTGAATGATCACTTGTACCGTCAGTGTTATTCATGAGATGTTCGAACTTTCTTACATGAGGTTATTTCCACGCGCGCAAAGAAACTCTCCACTAACTGATCTCCTTCAGTCTTCGAAGGTAGGCCGACAAGGATCTCTTCCCGAGTAGCATTGCAACGGCCACCAAAAAGTAGCTCTGGTTCATCATCACCCTCAATCCGAGAATGGTCCTGAGCGGCAATAGGAATATCATCCAGCTGCGCTTTTAGTTCGGCTATGCCGTCGAGAACGCTGGTCCAATGACCACTATTCGCATATCTGGTCTCGTCATTATGAAGCTCGACTTTATCAGGAGCTATGGGAATATCGACATGGGTCGGCTCGTCTGTGATCCTGGTGCTACCGGAGGGCGTTGTTGGAGGTAACGCAAGAGAACTGTTGGGCGACCCGTTGCGATTTGCTTCCATCAGGGTAGTGACAAGCTTTTCCAGTTGATCGATCCGATCATAGACATTGGTAGAGGCACTGGAGTCCGCTGTGGCTGATGGTTTCGGTGTAAACCGGGTATATGTGCAAGAAAGGGATAGCCCCCTGCCAACACAAGCTTTACATGGCTGTTGACGATCGCATTTCAACCTATTCATAGGGGTTAGCACGTGACTAAGACGTTTTCAGTGCTAAGTGGACGCGCGCGTCTTTTGAGAGTGTGGTGCTCACTTTCTGCGACGACAAAGGCTGCACGACAGGATGGGCTTGTCTCGACGCCTACTGGGAGGAACAACTCGTTGTTGCGCCTGCGAATCTGAACTCATGGCGAAAGAATTACACAAGATGCATACATGTAAGGTTGCGGCTAAGGCAGAGGCTCAAGAAATTGTGCGCGGTGGAAATATGACGCACCCTCCCGCAGGCAGCACCGAGGTTCCACGCGATCCGTGAGCTAGCCACATGGAGACTAGACTAGTAGTTCTTTACATCTGACACAAACTTGATCGGATTGCTTTCCCTAAGAATCGAGTTCAAATGTTGGGTACATATATTATTAGGAGCGAGGAGGACGTTCATGTCATGCTGTATACAAGATGCCAACTGACATGAAGGGCGAGCTTTCCTATGCGGCCAGTGAATCAATTGATCGGTGTATCCATGGATAACATCAAATAAGCGAATATTTCCAGTTGGCCCAGTCCAGATTGAAATAGCAATTCGACGTCGCCCGTCTATAGCCGGAATCTTTTAGTGGGTTTCTGGGGCGTATAGCCTCAAATAAAAGGGCTGGTGGGTGCCTCACGGACCAATACTCTCGGACATTATGTAACCCAAGAAACATGAGTAGAATCCGCATTCTTTCCCTTGTTGTTGAACGATCACATGGATTATACATATTCTACGCACTACATTATACGGGGAAATAATAAGAGAGTACAACTACATACGTGAGCACAATATTTCGCCATTCGTTCCCAGGAACTGAAGCGAGAGCACTTGGGAGCATGAAGGTTCCCCACGGGGAGGGTCTGGTCCTTACTGAGCTTACACCATGGCTCCTCATTCCGCTTCAGAGCCAGAAAATCTTCTGTTTGATCTCGTAATACGCCTTACAAACATCATAATTCTTTCAATTGATAGAAAGTTATTCAAGGTTTCACTAGTCTTAGGTAGCGCAGGCGAGAAACTTCCAACGGCCAGGCACTTTCCACGGAACCAACAGTTCATTTCCTTTACTGACTGGTACACTATCATCTTAAAGTCCTACCAATATGTTCTTGAATCGAATTTCAGCCTCGCTGCTTGGATATTCCACTTGGCGAGTGAAAATAAATGTCACGTGGCTTTTAGTCAGCAGCCGCGGCCGACTCGGCATCCTTTGATTTCCAATAGATTGAGGGAAAGCGATGACGCTAAAATCCACCACCACAACATTGATTCTTGATGAGACGCTAAATCCTTCGACCAGCAGTTTTCATATAACGTTACAGAGTTAATAGGCTTGTTTTTGAGCGGAGTTTTGAAATGCAGCCCCAAAAAGACCGGTCCACCACATCATGCACAGAATGCCAACGTCGGAAACAAAAGGCGCGTCCGAAATCCATCGGGTTTACCCCATGCTTCGGCAACTAACTTGATGATACCAGTGCTCCCGCGAATGGCCTTGCAATCACTGCCAGGCCAGAAAGGTACCGCACTTGTGTCAGTTCGGGACGAAAAAAGCAAAATCTTCCCCGCCTGTAGACTCCACAGCTCGGTATGCCGTGTGCCGTGCGGTTCATCACATGACAGGGATGTGGGCTAATAATAATATTATTTTAGAGACAGACCAGAGGAGACCGTCACTGATCTGAGAGGCTCTAAAAGGAGCTTTGACGACAGCATAGAATCCTCCGAGGTCGATGGCGATGGAGTACCTGGAGATTATGGAAATGGCTTGAAGATGTGGGGGTACATGCCAGGTCATGTTCACTACAGCCTAAATCATAGCAGCGACGAAGATGTAATATCTCTGTTACTTTCCCTCGCCCGAATCCAATTATTGATCTTTACAAGGACTCTACTCCCCATGAATCTTCCGCAGAGGCTGCAGACCAAGTTGAGATAGCTTTGGCAGCTATTCCTCCGCGGTCAATTACAGGTTAGGTAAATGTCCAGGATAACAAGGCGGCTGCTGATCAGACATGACTAGATGCTATTGTGAACCACTTTCTCAAGTCCGTCAACTATCGCTACAATTGTATATATGCTCCGACCTTTACTCAGAAATACGTCCAGTGGTGGGCGGACCGGACCAGCGGCAAACGCCTCTCTCCTGAATTCACCTGTCTGCTGCTCAGAATTCTATCGTACTCGACGCAATATCTCACAAGCTCCTTGATAAACATGGTTGAGTTTGAGCTAGCAACTAATTGCCAAGTATTGACTGAACGATTTTCCAACGGGGCCGAGCAATTGAGCAAAAGTTTCCCGCCATCTTCAACGTCCATTGAAAGAGTACAGGAACAATTCATGAAAGGGGCTTGGCTCAAGTCAGAAGGCAAGATCGTCGAAGCGTGGCATACACTTAGCTGCACGATTCGCGAAGCCCAAGAGCTTGGTAAGACATTGCCGGGTGTAGACAACATGTGCAATTGCTGAAGTGACCATAGGTATCGACAAGGATTCTGGCATGGAAGACCTATCTGAATTTGATATTGAGATTCGGAGGAGGCTTTGGGCCCTGCTCTTTGTCTGGGACTGGTGTGTATCCTCGTTCACGTATGCGATTCCCTGCGCAAATAACTTATCACATTACAGGCAAATGTCCGCATGGCTGAACCGGCCTCACCTGGTCAACCAAAAGGATCTCTGCTTCACACTCCCCACCCTCCGTCTTGACCAATGCACCACCAACCCCAATCTTTTATCTCCCTTCTCTCACATCGCTCTCCAAGCCGAGCTTGGGCGCAGAATAGCCCCCTTGAAGGCCGACGTTCAATCCACGAGCGACTGCACACCTGAACAAATCACCACCGTCCTCTCCGACATCGAAAACTTCATCGCCGAACTACCCCCAATTTTCCGCATCGAATCAACCGACCACTCCCTCGACAAAGACCACCCCTACTTCGCCTTCCAGCGCCTCCAACTCCACGCCGTCATTTACATGACATCGCTCGACTTCGTCAAACCATTCCTCGCGCGCGATCCCCCTTTCACACCCCAAGACACGCACTTCCTCCACACGGGCATCACGTTCGCGCTCAAGCTCCTCGCTACCGGACACCAAATGTTCGAGCACGAGTTCCCCATCAACGCAAAGTTCCACATGGTCATCTTCTCCATCTTCGACACAGCAACAATCCTGTGCTCAGCACTAATCCACGACCGCGAGCACACGCTCCCACGCCGCGAAGAAGCCCTCGACGGCATCTACAAGTCCATCCGCATGCTGCGCGACCTGTCCCGCACCAACAAAATAGGCGCCGCCTCGTACCGCTTCCTCTACAACCTGGTGCAAGCATCGCCCGATCTCTCACGCAAAAACAACAACACCACCACCAACAAACGCCATCGTTTAACACCAGCACACCCACAATCCTCCTCATCTCAACCTCCTTCGTCCTCGCAGACCCTCGTTCCACCCACCACCTCAACAAGCACCACTTCTTCAACCTCTACAAACACCACCACCACTACCACCACCCCATCAACCACACTCCCCATCCCCCTCAACATCACCACCCCGCTCGACCACCCCCTATCCCTCCCTCTACCCACAGCACCACCACCCACCTCCGCAATCTCCTCCCCTTACAACCCCACCACCACCACTACCACCACCCTCCCATCCTACGACTTCGACGCCTTCGTCCCACAGCTACACGACGACCCCTTATTCCCCATGACCTCCTCCTCCTCCTCCTCCGCCGTCGCTCCCCCCTTCCCTGCCACTGCCTACTCACACCACCATCACCACCACCCTCCTTTAGCACCTGCATCATCGCTGGAATTAGGGGGCTTGGAAGCGATTTGGGATTGGGAGGGGTTGAATTTGGATTTTGGAGCCGGGTTGGATGGGGGGGCGTGGTTGCCAGGGGTGGTGGGGGAGGAGGAGGAGGGGTGGGGGGTGTTGGATGGTGGTGGTTTGGATGGGGAGGTAGAAGGGGGTGGTGGTGTAGATGGTAATGGTGGGGCTGTGGATGGGGAGGATGTAGGGCAAGGGGGGTTTGTTGGGTAGGTAGATAAGGGAATGTGGAACAGGCTGCGAAACCTATATCTTAACATGTTAACCCAACAGAGAACTAAGGGAGTCTTGCGCGGCAGGCACTAGTTAGTAAATAGCTCAAGGTTTTGTAATACCGTTTTATTTAAGTACTCGATAGATAGCAGTTAGTATTGTATGTACACAAAATACTACACATTATATAAGAAATATCTTATCTGTATCTTCACATACGACCATAGGACCATGAAAACAGAGCTTCCTTCCCGACTCGCCATTTTTCACAGTACCGTTTTGAGTATCAGTAATATATTTGAACCTGTGTTCAGTAATTCTGGATATAGTTCTGCGTGCGTCAGGCCCTCCCTAAGCGCCAGCATTGTTAAAGCAGCGCAGCAACACTCTTAAATACTATAATATAATTGGCACAGTTGATTTAATAAAGATTAGGAACCGTCTTTCAGCAGTGTGATTTGCAGGTATGCCACTACAATAAAAAAATATGTCCGTGATATCAGGTAAATGATATGCGAGAAATAACGCTTAGCTCATTGCGAACCGGTTGAAGCGGTTCTGGAGATACTAAGCGCTTGGCCACATTCTACTAACTAAGAACCGTACAGAGTGTATGTATGGCTAGGAGGGAACCCTTTAGTGGTTCTGCGAGGCTGAGCGCGGCTCATTTAATAACAGGCGATCACTGCTACCTAATCTAGCCAAACTCTCGCCGTGCATGCCAGATATAGTGCTGCTGCTGTTTCAAAGAAAGACGTATACCTGTAATTATTTCATAGCACAAGTTTAATATCGTTATGTAGAATCCCTACTGCTGCTGCCTAGTTTAGTTATTGACAGGCGGCGCAGCAGCATGAGGAGATGCGCAGCCGTTCGCCTTGCAGCCTAGACTTCGCAAGGCTTAGATTAGAACATTGGTCTAGCCTGCCTTGGCAGGATTGAACTCGCGCAGTATTTGTTTCGTGCCCTTGTATCTATACTCAAAATGACGTAATTGCCTGTAAATCGCTGTCAAGCGGTTGGGGGCGTAAAGTTTGCATGGGGGATACACATCTACCTGCATAATATAATCATGAGAAGCCATTCCAAAATCTTATCATCTTACCTACCATACATGATACCCTAGAACAAATTGTGTTGCAAAACGTTCACAGAACAACTTCATTATTCAATTCCCACCTTCGTCTCGCTCTGAAGATTTGGTCCATCTACCACCATGCCTAAAATTTCTAGACCGAAAACACGCAAATCACGACAACCAGCAACATCCCCTCATATAGCCAACGTGAAAAAGAAGTGTTCTACTAGAAACGGCAATTCAAATATCAATCAATATAATGCAAGTCTTGGTGGAACCCGAAAACCACCAACTGCGCGTCAACGGTATCAGAAGCTGGCGCACGAGGCAAAATGTCTGAATATTGTCTTCCACCATGAGAAATTCTCCAGCAGTCTACAACAAGAATCTAAAGTTCCGCATTGCGAAAAATTCGAGCATATACAGATCCTCGGCCGGCTCAAGTTTGATTCGTACGGGCCACAGCCTAGCCCGGATACGGTCGACAAGCCATGGCAACTAATGAATAAGAATAAGGCAGCAAGACTGTCTGAGGCTGCCGCCAAATGCAAAAAGGAAGAACTAAACGAGGAAGGATGGCGAGAGAGGATCGAATATAGATTATTCGAGCGGTTTGAGATCGAAGTCGCGTGGTACATTCCCCTGAAGGTTCTAATATTGCAATTTATACTAACATTGACCAGTAAGCGTTGCCGCAAACGACTTTGGCAATCAGAAATTCAGGCAGATCCATCAACAGGTAATAGCGTTACAAATTCGCTAAGGGAACGCCAATCCGAGCGTGAACGGTGCAAGTGCGATTCCGCGTTAGCATTGAACGATGTGTATGTATAACAATCGCTTGTGTTTCACTCGCTAATGAGCCGCAGTGTCGATCACGGCTTGAGTGACATGTTCACGACTCGAATTGGGGAGACAAACTTTCTTGAGTACGACGATGCAGATTTTGATCCCACAAAGAAAAAACCAGACCGCATCCATGGGTTGCAGACCACTGAGTTTCTGCAGGGAATACTTAATCAGCAATTGGACATGGCTTCCCAACATAGTCCTTACTGTCCAAAAACTCTGCAACATACTTTACAAACCAGCTGCAACCCCAACAGTACTAAAAAGCAGCTACACTGTCCTTTTCTTGTTATGGAAGCAAAGAGGAGCAAAAAACGCCCTGGTTTCCGGCGAATTGAAATTCAAACAGCATTGCCGATAAGAAATATGCTGAAACTTCAACACGAGCTTCAAGTTAGTTGTGGAAAAATGCCTATTCCTGGAGGACCCCTCGTTTGGTTTCTAGCAAATCAAGGCGCGGATTGGCGCGTCTATGGTTGTTACATGACGACAATGGAGCACAGCAATCAACCAATCTGGGTGAGTTCTATCAAGATTTGTTCGTAACGTAGACTTACAGTGGCTTAGAACATTATTCGCCTCTGGGAAGGGTGTATCATAAGTCAAGATGGAGCCCTTCAATTAGTCCTAATCATTGATTACATACTGGATTGGGCTCGAGATATTTACCGGCCCAGTATTGTAAGGCAACTGATGAGCATTGCAGGAGTCGAAGCTCGGTCCTTATACACCATTACCCAAGATCCCGACAACTTGTCTGCTTGGGCCAGAGGCCAGGACAATCATACAGTTGTACCAATCGGAACCGCAACAGCCAATTATATAGACGACATGCACAATGCCAATAGTCTAAATAATACAGAGGCCGAAGTCCAGGAACAACACGAAAAGCTCTTACATAACAGTAAACACGGCGTAGTTAGCTGCGGTAGAGTACTAAACTCTCGTATACGTGGACTATGCATTACGGCGGACAACGTAATGACAATGCTTCAAGGATGTGAAGGACGATATGGTTTACACCGTTTCATTAACAAAATCCTAGACGTTGTGGCCCAGAAAGGCCAATCTTTCGTTCTGCCTAACACGCAAGCGCTGAAAGCTATCGAAGAGATGTGGACCGGTGTCACAGCTTATTCTCCAACTTTTTCCAACACAATAGGTCGAACAATAGTATCCGTGCATACCAGATTTTGGCTTTCGAAGGATTGGCACTTTACACGAGAACTGAATTACTTAGCCATTACCGAGGAGGCATACAAGATTTTATGCGAGAAGTTCTGGGGCGAGGAATTTTGTGAGAGGTACTGGGACGTCACCAAAGATGAAAACGCGGCTTTACAACCACAAGCGGAATCATCCACAGATAATTTCCAGCCATACTTCACCAAAGCCTTCAGTATTGCGAAGTCTGTCTCGGAGGACGAATTTGTTTCAATGGTTTACGAAAATAACGACGTGTCCAAGAACGAAATTTTGCGACGATGTACACAAGGGCAAGCTTTCTTTCTCCATGATTCTAACATGGACTTTAAAAGAAATAATGCATTGAAAATTAAAAGAGGTAGATTAGGTGAGCTTGTGACTTCGGTGTACAGAAAATATAAAAATGGGACACGCGAACCAGACGAGGCATTCCTACGACACATGAGCATGACACGGGATATACGTTCCAAGGTTGAAAATGAAAGCTCCGACTTGGACGATGACGAGACGCTCGTATACGATACCAAACAGAGACGCTTTTGCCTCTTTGTTGCTCCACGGGAACAGGAAACGTTTACCTTGGATTGGCTCGTAAGAACTCTCGCTTCTAAGTTTACATCTAAAGCGGATTTGTTCATGACTCGGAAAACCAAAGCCAATAATCCCAGAGTTTGCCTTGGATCTGACCCTGAATTACGGTTGGAGATGGCCAACTGGATTATTTCGATACAGCCAAGTGACGCACACCTCAAGCAGATGAAAAGAGAGTTTCCAGATGAGGCACTGTTTAATGCACTGATAGAGTACAGTAAAATTCCTCATAATCTTTTTGGAAGGGCTAAGTATGGGAAAAAGATAATGAAGGCCTACATAAAGTGTCACGTGGAATCATCTGGGGGGTGAAACTAAGGATGAGAACGGAGCAGGAAACTACATAGTACGAATCTAGAGGATCAAATAATTCGAATTTTCCTTTGCATAAACACACTCAAACTGAGCTCTCTTCTATAGATAGAATAGAACAATAATATCTTTCTCCAGTCACTTAAAACCGGCCCGCTTCAATCCTTCAGCTTAAAGCTTAGAAAAGGAAAATAAGCGTAATAGTTCAAAGGGAAATGAAAGTATAGCCCAGCTATATTCGCATCTTCAGTTTCACTCGATTTATCACTGGTTTAGGTGTAGTTATAACTGTTGGTAACGAGACTTTGAATTACAATAATTTTTAGGTAGTCAGGAAGGAGAAGACAGAGCTTCCCGTCCGCTCAGCTGTACTTAAGCATAGTACTAGTAGATTAGTAGTTAGGTAGGTAACTACTAGTGAATACCTGCTGTTATATGTCTTTTTTTTAGCGGTTTTCTTTTCGTATATGGTGTAAGATACTGTTTGTATAGACATGTACAATCGTTATATATATAACACATTGATACAACATACTCTTTCTCTCTCTATTTATTTTTTAAAATTTTTATATTTTTTTTCCGCTTATTTCATATTTTCTTCATTCATCTATTTCTACACAAGTAAAGTAGAGAGACATTGTCACCCCCTTTCCCCCCCCCTTTTTTTTTTCTGGTTCAGGGGGAATATGAGAAAAGAGTCAGAAAAGATAGGCTTATTCCATCCCGCTCCATCAACATATGAGAGCTTCGCTGGGCTTGTATCCAGAAAAGAAAAGAAAAAAAAAGGAATACAAACGTGTAAAATAAAGAAACACAAGCCTTGAAATGCAAACCATCCGCCCAAATCCAATCCCCAAAAAAAAGACATTTGTAAAAGAAAGAAAAAAAAGGGGGGGGGGGGAGAGACCCTTACTCATCCCCAACAACAACCCCCCACTCATTCCCCCTCTCACTCTCCTCCCCATACATAATCCCCCTCAACCACCCTTTAAACGCCTTCGTATAACCCCCCATGACACCATCCTCACCCATCGGAACCTCAATATCCTTCCCTTTCCACTGAATCTTCGACACGGGAGCCACGAACCACGCGGTACCCGACGCGAAAGCTTCCACGAGCCTGTTTTCCTCGGCAGCGAGCGCGATTTCGGACATTGTGAAGGGGCGTTCTTGGATCTCCAGCGGCTCGAGGTTAAAGGAGGAGGAGGAGGTAGAGGCTAGACGCTCGCGCGCGAGATCCAGCACCGAACGCCGCGTGATGCCATCGAGGATGATTTGACGGTCCAGCGAGTTGGTAACGAGTTGCAACTTGCCTGTTTCCTTTTCTTTCCACACGACGAAAAAGTTGCTCGCGCCAGCTTCCGTGACGACGCCCTCGGGCCCAAACAGCCATAGGATCTGGTCGAACCCGCGCGCGCGGGCCTCGCCCTGCGCGACGAGCGAGGGGCCGTAGTTGGCGCCGACTTTGGCGTAGCCGAAGCCGCCCGGCCAGGCGCGACACATGTCGTCTTCGCTGGCGAGGAGTTTCACGCCGCCCGGGACGGAGTCCATGGGGGGCAGGACGGTTAGGATGATGAAGAGGAGGGCTTCGGATGGGCGTTGGACGCCGATGGCGGCGTCGGTCGCGATCATCGTGGGGCGGATGTAGAGGAATTGGCCGGGTTGGTGGGGTGGGAGCCAGCGGTTTCCGTCCGTCGCGCAGAGTTTGAGGATGAGTTTGAGGAGTTCGGCTGGGGGGAACCCGGGGAGGGCGATGCGGGTTGAGGACATGAGCATGCGGTTGCAGTTGAGGGTTGGGCGGAAGAGGCGCAGTTTGCCGTCGAAGCCGCGGTAGAGCTTCATCCCTTCGAAGCACTCGGTGGCGTAGTGCAGGCAAGACGCCGAGGGCATGAGGGAGAGGGGTCCGTACGGGGTGAGGGTTGGTGCGGACCAGCCTTTGGTGGTGCTCCAGGCGGCTTGGATCATGTGGTCGGTGGAGACGCGCTGGGTTTGGCGCTCCGGGTCGTCGAGGGCCAGGACGGGTTTGAGTTGCGAGGGGTCCGCGTAGGTGCATTGGAGGAGGGAGGCGTCGAGTTCGGGGAGGGGTGGGGAGGAGGAGGGTTTGGTGGTGCCCGTGGGTTGGGTTAGGGAGGGGGTGAGGGTTGTGGGGGGGTTTTGGGAGGGCGCGGCTTTCTTGAGGGCGGCTTGGATGCCGTTGAGGGTGAGGTCGGAGGTTTTTTCCACCTCGGTGGGCGGTGTGACGGCCATGGGTGCCATGGTGGAGGGTGTGAGGTGGTGGTTGATGTGGGTGAGGTAAGAGAGGTTGGTGTAACAAGGAGTGGTGCCCTGGGTGGTTAGAGGGTTGGGTAGGTGTGGGTGGGTGAGTGAGTATATAAATACTAGGCAGCTGAAGTGAGGTGAGGTGAGGTGAAGTGGAAGGAAGTTCGTCTTTTATATAGTTAGCCAGAAAGATAGACGGCAGGAACAGTGGAACGTTTCATATCCGGCTTATCACGCGTCTTATCGTTGACAGTTTGATCATTTGCGCTAGCCTGAATTCTCCATCGTCTTGTAAATGTATGTCTAAATTGGAGTCGAGGTCAGTCGTGAATACCTGCAGGTATATGGGCGGGCGGCCTAGTGCGAGTTCTTTATTCCCCGAACGCCTTCTCCGAGCACCGCATTGTGACGATTCGCCACGAGACAGACAGATGGCCATTTAATTCGAATTTTTCTTGATTCAATTGCTCTGGGTCTCGAAATTTTTCGGCCTTGTTTACGTGTTACGGTGTTGATTCTCGCTCCGGTCGTAGTCCAAGGGAGTCATGATCGGCCTTGAGTATCCACCACGGCCGCTACTATCCGCTCGCGAGCTCGCCCTCTCCCCTCGCAATTCATCATCGTCATTGGGAGTCAGACTCCGATGTTCGGCCCTCAAGTCGCACACAGGCGGAAATACGAACCGTGGACTGTGCTTGGTAGGGCGCGTCACCACCTCCTGCAAGTTCCCGTAACCATATGTACTGTACAGTGGCTGGCGGATAAAATGATGAAGGAATCAAAAGGTTTGAAGTTTGACTACACGTAGGGCGGATACCCCCGGTCTGCGGGACCCACAAATAAATTCTTCTTCTTTTTCTCGCGCGGCTCAAGTCTGCTGCGGGTACGCTAATCAAGCCATCAACGGTCAAGTGACTCGGTCGTGATGCCAGCCAAGGTTGTGCGCAGATACCGTAGCGTCTTCAATGCCCACTTGCTAACACTTATGCTCTATGCCGAGACCTCCTCCTTCTATCGAAATGCCGTAGATTGCCATGTCATGCCATTCCATTCCATCTACCCATTTATATCCGGTATCAAACGCCTAGCTTTCTTTCGATGCTTCAACAGAGAGGGTGAAAAAAAAAAAATCAATCGTGCTCCACCACATCTATCCCGATTCCGCTCATTCCGACGTCAATACTTGGCTGGCCCGTAAACCATCAATCGCAGATACAATGCCGTCAGCGACGCTGCCAACCCGCTCCTCCAACCCCTTCATGTCTAACCTGCCAAGCGCGTTGTTGATGTGTCCCACTACTTCCTCATCCTGTATCGTCTCCGCCATGACCTGTCCCTCCGTGCGCCAGTATTCTTCCCGCACAACCCGCAGTGTTTGATCGCGATTCACCGAGTTGCTGATCAATCCGAGCGCGCGCAATTTGTTGACCGTTTCCTCCGCATCCTTGGCTGTGCTCTCGAGGCGCTGGGCCATGGACAGCGGCTTCGCGAGCCATCGGTTGGTGCTCGTGAGCCACAGAACAACTCCCAACGTCGCATCCACCAGCGCAAAGCTAATATACCGAAACATGCGCAGCCGCCAGTGCACAAAATCGATGTCCTGTAGCGTCTTCGCCTGCTTGTTCTGATTGATATCATATGACCCCAGATACCATGCCTCCGACGCAAACAGCACCAGCCCCGCGATCGTGGCGTGTGTGCGAAACCGCGAGCCCTCGGAGCCAATCAACGAGGATGTGCAGAGACCCAAAACAATGAGATGCGCCAGGTGAGTTGTCGCGAGCTTCGGCAGGTTGTAGTAGAAGTAGTTCCGGTCGCTGCCTTCGTCCGCCTTTGCGCACCAAATGCAGTTCAGCAGGGTGTCCGGCCCATACACCACATATCTCAACTTGTTGGTCGGGAGACTGGAAAACTTCTCCCTCAACAGCTCGTCTGCGTCCCCAAGCTCCCTCTGCGTCCTGAGTCGCGAAAACAGTGTGTTCGCTTCAATCTGCAGACGGCTCCCCGTTTTGGCGAAAATGTTCTCGGGCCCGAATTGCGGCAGGCTGAGTACGATGCATACTACTGCGCTCAAGAAAAGCAGGTTCAGCGCTCGTTGTACCTTCGCGGGCGTCGGTTGTACGGGCAGGCTGCGCGAAGCGGCGCGTGATGTGTCGAATAGTTGGAACACCTTGGGTAGCAAGAAAGGCCCGAATATTATGAGGACGCTGTGAAGCGCTGGCGGGAGGAAGGTCAGGCGAGGTATTACGACGTAGGAAATGACGAGGAGCGCGATGGACTGGAGGCTGATCATGTTGGCGAGTCGTGTACTAAGTTAATGAGCGTGGTGAGACCATGAGTGCTGGTTTGAAGGAAAGTTGGAAGTAGGAGAAAGAAGGACGGGTGTCGGGGGCCGAGAGAAGGTGGTTATTCTTAGTTGTGGGTGACGTGTTCGTGTGTGTGAAGAATTGAATGAATGCTGCCCTCAGCCCTAACCAGACTCGTGTGAGATTCACCGTGGGCGTGGAGCTTTGGCTGCAGGGACGCGCCGGGGGCTGGATGATTATGTAAGAGCACAATCTACGCTAACCATGTTTGTCGCCATGGGGAAGTGTAGTGCAACCACACGCAAAGCCCACAACCTCACTCCACTTCAACATTGCACATTCCATCAGCTATAAATTATCAATCGCCTCTATAACAGTCCGTCTTTCCACCATGAGTTACTCACCACAGAAAATGTGATTCACAATAGACCGGTAGCTCAAGCACAATGCTTGGACTCTCGATATTTCAAGGGTCATCATGATTGGAGACTCTTCGCCTCATGAAATGCTATACAAAGCAGTACAAGAGTGCACAGTCAAAAGAAGTAGCGAACAGTCATATCCATCGCATGAGTCGGAGATTTATCATGTCTATATTAAGCAGCTTCTGGGAAGGATCTTGAACTCCAGAAAACTACCTTTGATTCATGTATCTAAAGGGGCATGAGAAGTTGAAGCTGTTTAGTTTGAAGGAAGGGGTTTAATCATGTTTTGGATGCTTCGTTTATTGTGTAGCAGGAACATTACGTTGTTCACTCTGGTCTGTGGTACCTAAAGATATAGTAGTTGGAAGTAGCGAGAGAAAAGAAGCAATTTCGTTTACTAAATCATGTAAGCTGTTAACCCCGCATTCCACTGAATCAGGTTGATTGCAGGTGGTTTGCAGGGCGGCGGTTTTATTCGAGATAGGACGAGTAAACATGTCGGGGAAATTGATGTCAGCTCAGCCTTGTTGGCTCCCGATGGGAGCTGTAGAAACCCGACCGAATCCTACTACGAGTCATTGACTTTGTTTCAGCCAGATAAGCGAAGTTCGCGTCGCGCGCGATCTAGGGGCGCGCGTTAATCGTCAGGAAATATCGTTGCGATCCTCAAAATATCGTAGGATCCAGGGGTGTGTGGTGGCTGTTACCCCAAGAAAAAACAAACGGGCGGCACGGATATTTGGGGGAACTTCGGAAGTTGGGGTAGCGTAAACCCTACATTGCAATCGGTGATTGTCCCCTGGGGCGAAAGTTTTTGTCTAAATTCAGTAAATGGGTAATTCTCATTCACGGGGTCTTCCTTCCTACAGGCGGCACAACGCGAAGTATTCCGCGAAATCTTTGCCCGACATGTGATCGTAGCGGTACGTAAATCTTCTTGTATTTACTCAATGGGATTGTTCCTGTTTTCTTGTCAAATTTGATGGCGCCAGATGATCTCCATCCCGGCCGATGTACTCGGGCTATTGGAATGTGTTCATTGTAGGTTGTTGGCTTGGTTGTTGGCTTGGTTGTAATCCTTG
This sequence comes from Periconia macrospinosa, assembly GCA_003073855.1. NCBI lineage: Eukaryota > Fungi > Ascomycota > Dothideomycetes > Pleosporales > Periconiaceae > Periconia > Periconia macrospinosa. The sequence continues at coordinate 53,927 of KZ805370.1, forward strand.
TTTAAGGTATCATTTCACCTCTTGTGTTTGTGTGCGCAGTATGTGCGCAGTGTGTTTAGTTGGTTGTGGATGTGCGAGTTTCTTAGCCCATGGTTGAATATGATTATAAATGGAAATGATGATCGCAAAAAATTACTCAAGTACGTTGGTTGCGCCGTGAATTGAATCAGTAATTATTATATTCGTTATGTGCTGATGTTGTTGAACTTGCCTGGTGCAACGAATAAAATAAATCCCAATACTCCACGGAGTTGGGAATATCACTTAGCCAAACATAGTATTACCACAGCGTTTCTGCTAGACCGTGGCGTAATTACACTGCGCGGTGGATATGCGCAATGACGGCTCATGAAGCTTGGAAGCGCGATTTATCGAAGTAATCAAACGATTAAAAGTTCTAGAATACAGCAATGATGAGCACACGCACCCAATCTGGCGCCCTATTCAACGCTTCTTTTTCTCAGTGAAGTCAGTTGTTGTTGTTGTGAATGTCACTGCCGACCGACTACGCTGTATCGAGCGATTTCCTCTCGCTATACTCGCCAACCATGCCCAGCAAAAACAAAATACAAACCCAGGCAAATGTCGAACGCCACCAACATACCCGTTCTAGCCAAAAGATAACGCTCCTTACTCTCGAGTTAACGTTCTGAATACGACATTTATCAATGTAAGACTTTCGGAAGATCCACCTTTCACTCATCAATACTCTGACCAAATTCTCAAATCGGCCCTTTTTCTTTCCCCTGGATTAATTCAACTATGGCTCCTCCCCCCACAGCAGAGGAAATCGCGTACATGGAGAAGAACATCGGAGATGATCGGACGGGTTTAGTCTTTGGCGTGCATTCTGTGTTTATGGTAATTGGCGTTGTATCGGTGGTACTGCGGTTCCTATCGCGCTTCAAGGTTGGCGCAAAACTTGGTAAAGACGACTGGCTTATTCTGGCTGCATTGGTAAGTCATTCATTACGTCCTGTACATCCCCTTCATTATATCTTGCATCGCAAGCGGATATTACGAGAAAGACGGCGTGTGATTGTAACTGGAAAGCATACGAAGGCATGTGCAACAGAATCTATCTAGCTTTCTCTATTCCGCAGTCTCCGAGCCTTCTTTCATTATTACTGTGGATTAAATCTGATTAAAGTATAGGCTTCATTGATTATCCATGCAGGGTCTTGCATGATTACACCTAAATTTGGCGTTGGCAGACACGTTATTCTAGTGTCAAATGTGGAGGGTATCATCAAGGTTGATATCCCGTACTTGGTATGAAATTTCAGTCGCTGATCAACTTTCATACAGGCACACCTTGTAGAAGCGGTTTCATACAGTACTAATCTCATGTTTACAAAACTCTCGATCTTAGCGTTATATCATCGCATCTTCAGTCTAACGCGTGGGTGGATACCCGCGCTCTGGGCCTTCGCTGTGTTTGTGATGGCATTGGGGATCGTACAACCTTTGGTCTATATTTTCCATTGGTAATTGTAATATTCAAGAAGCAATCGAAGAAGCTAAGCAATATCAGCGGACGGGTTCACTTCTCGTGGGGAGAAAGCCCCAATTCCATGAAGTGCATCAATTTCAGATCAGGTACGTCAAATTTGAGACCTTTCCATCAAATCAAGCATCACGTTTCTTTGTCTAGAGCAACTCTTTGCTAACGAACAACGCAATCGTGCAGCCATCATCGCACTCGGAGCAATTCATATATTCACAGATTGGCTGCTGTTATTGTTGCCAATTCCCGTTGTATGGAGTCTTCAGCTCGGACAACGTACCAAGATTATTATCTGTTCGCTATTTGCTCTCGGTGGAGCTGTGTGTGTCATATCCATTGTCCGCGTGTCTAAGGCTCATGATTTAAAAGGCGTGGACCCGACATGTAAGACTTCCTTTCTCTTTGTATATCTTCGGGTATACATGCTTCCCCAGGATGCTTTTGTTTCCCGCTCCTAATGACGCTAATTTAAATCTCATAAGGGAACTATGTGCCGGTGCAAGCGCTTTCCACCATTGAAGGAAGTATCGGTGTTCTAGCTGCCTGCATGCCCACTGTATGTCTCGTCTTTTACTCCATCTTAACTATGGACTGCACCAGAGACGAATCATCACGAATTTCGCTAACTGCTTTTCTCCATCACAGTGGCGTCCCCTATTTCGTTCCTTAGGTCAAGGCCTATCCTCGTATTTCTCCCACAAGGGTTCGCGTCATGCTATGGGATCCGGCTACCATCGTTCAGGTGAACATGGATTTTCTACAAAAAGAGACCCGCATATATCCGTTTCTTCTGCACACACTCAGGCCTCGAACCAACACGTCACTGACTCATTCCCACACTCCGAAAATCTCGCTGTCCCCACGAATTCCTCAACCAATCAAGGGATACGTCGGAGTCGACAGTCGAAACGTAACAAGAGTAATACCAGCGATGACAGTGTGGAGCGCATGTTACAGGGTAGAGTGCACGGTACTGGGACGGGGTCACCTATAGATGTTGAGATGAAATACCTCAGTGAAATGGGTATGGAAAGGAGTGACAGCGATGTGGGATATTCTGTGAATGTCGAGGCTAGTGCTGGGGCAATCACAAAACCAAAAACCGCTTTTTCCACGTCGTAATAAACTGTTAAGGTTAAGATGAAGTGCATTATTCATGGGGCACTAGGCATATGCTTAGGCACTACCCCTTTTGTATTATTGAACTAATAGACCTTTACCCCTTCAACCTTTTATGGTGATTGATTTTGTCTCTGGTGAATTCGGCGCAGTAGAGATCAAGAGCTTTCGTATAGAAAAAACTTGCCTGTAGTTTAAATTGGGGCCAAAAATAAAGCTCTTGTCGTGGTCGTCGAGTGTCCTAACAGAGGACTCGAAGCGCAGGATACTTACAACACACGCACTGAAATGATTAGTGTGGGTGTAAAATATAGGGATATGGGACATGCATCGCACCGATGACCAACGCGAAGCTGCTGTTGATTTTGTGTCTGACTGGCATCTGCAGGCCCCAAATTACCGGGAGTGGTAATGACAAAATGACAAAGTCTGTTACTAGAAAAATAACACAATCGGCGATGAAGATCGCATTGGAGTTGAGACACTTCCCAGGAAGATTGTGAACCCAAATTTTCGGAATTGGAGTGCAGATGAAGATCTTGAGAAGTGTGATGATAATATAGTAGATGCTGGAAAAACCGACGAGAACCTTGAGCGAGGCCACAAAATGTTTCTTGATTTCAAAGATGCATTAGCATAAGTAAATATGTAAGTTTTGCTGTGAATATGACTGGGCCATAGAGGACTTCGATAATGTAACTAATCTGAGATGCATGTAAGACATTGGGCGCCAACGAAGTGTAATAGTGATATCCTCACCTCGAATGCTTTGAGGAATTCTTCGGGGGGAATATTCCACATATGATTTCCGATACCTAGGTGACCTGTCACAATACAGAGAGCGGAATAAACGAGAAGTTGTATCTATATAATGTCAAACTGATGCTTTGAAAATCGCCATGGAACGATGAATGGTTGGTCCAAAGACCTACCCAAGTAAGGAGACACACCCCTTTCAGACAAGTCAGCTGTGCATGCTTAGAATAAATAATCTTCGTGCACCATTACTCACAGTCCTCGACATACTATTTTCATTAGGTAACATATTTCGTAAACACTTGCACAAATATCAAGATTGCGGTTAGAATAATGCTGGCAATATTAGTGAAAAGGATCCATTTCTCTGGCTTGCAATGTACATAGGTATGTATGTTTTGTATCACCCCAGAGGGGTGGCCCATTTGCCGATTCGGCGCAAGTGCTGATTCGAAACACCAGCCGGGAATTACGTTAGTCTTACTAACCCTAAACCTTCTACTAGCATAGCATAGAGCTACCTCTGCAACGTAACTAGATTTTCCGTAAGGCCTCACACACAAGCATCGACATGCCCGGCCTTGACCATCCCAAGCCTCTTACAAATGCTTAGTAAGAGAGGGTACGAAAATATCCTACCCAATGGAACACGAAGTTAAGTGAGGCCAATATGACAACTGTAAGCAGCTAACATTGAAAGCTGCGTAATTCGGGTCCGAAAAAAATGCTCAACAGGGTACGGCTTCAAAGCCTGAATATACTGATCGAATTGAATGCCTTCCCGAAATGGTCTTTAATAAACTTACAAAAGTCACACCGCCGTCCCTCAGGTCCTCCACTTACTTACCCACGCCGTTGCTGACACGAGGTATTCTTGCATATCCGCCTATCATTTTTAAATAGATGTCCCATCTGGACGGATGGACCCAAGCTATTGAAACCAAATACCTCTTCCCCATACTACGCTGCCTAATATATAAGCCTCCTCCTTTCCCTCCTCATCTCCACATCCCCTCAACATATCAACCAAATCTCATACCTCTCGCCACACCAATCACAATGCACATCTCCACATATATCCTCCTCGCCCTCACGGCGACCCCGCTCACCACCGCCTTCATCAACATCCGCCTTTTCTCCGGGCGCGACTGCAGCGGCACCCAATATAGCGAAAGCCGCGTTTCCCGCGACTGCACGCGCCTCCCATTCGACATCTACTCCGGCCAAACGCACCAAAACTCAAAGTAAGTAACGGTCTCCTCGTCATTTACAACGCCAAGCGGCACATGCCCAAACTCTGGCAAAAGTGAAGACGGGGACAATTATGCTGTATGTTGGGCTGACAACATGTATCACAGCGGCGATTGTTTGTATACGTACTACGGATCCGCGTGTGAGAGGGATACGCTGGTAGCGAAGCAGGATGGGGGTTCTTCGTGTGGGAATTATTGGGGGACGGTAAGGAGTGCAAGGACGGCCAGTTGTCGGACGGGGTAAGTAAGGGGAAACCGTTACTTGAAGCAAGTCCAGCAATCGCTATGGCTATAGGCATCCCATTTAGTCTAGGAGAAAAACTATTACTTAATCTATAATTTTTCTAGATTACACTAGTTTTCGGAAACTACTATACTAAGAACTACACTATTATTAAAATCCCCTAAAAGTAATGGAACGCTATGCTTCGGAAAGTTGCAATTCCTACAGAACGCCGTCTATAAGTCGTCTTTCCTAATTAGCTACTAGAATAAAGAATACTAAGCAGGGCATCCTCTCTCTTATTCGGCTTAATTGCTTCTCCCGCAGCACATGCACAAGATACTATGACTAGTTAACTACTAGATATCGACGTTGGCACTGCGCGCCGGCACCACCCCTCCAAACCTCTTAAGGAATGCCTTATACTCCAGCACAATAGGGTAATCACGTCCTTGCGCCTAAACAATGATGTCTAGAGCGATCCTAGCAATTAGCCTAGCTTAAGACCTCTTACTACTAGGTTCGCAGACTAAAGCGAGTTCAATGTAGCTAAAGTTAATTAGTAACAATATCTTTACTTTTTCTCTTCTAATAGGTATAACTTACAGAAAAGCAAGACGGCTAGAGTCGTCACCCTCTTCGCGGAGCATAGTAATCATTTTAAGCAACTTTTCTACTTACCTAAAAGCATTATATAAATGCTTAAGCCTCTTTATCTTTGCGTTAGATATGTCTTTAAGGTAGTAGCGGTTTGCTGCCAACTTTGCAGCGAATAAGCTAGGGTCGCTAAAATTCTTAGCGCACGCTAGATAGTTACAAAAAAATCCGTAGTGTTTAAAGTTAAAGCGGTAAGAGGCGGTATCTTGCATAATATCGTAGTATGTTAGAGTAATCTTTTTACCTTTCTTAATATTACGTATTGCGTGTATGGTCTCTATTTTAATAGCCTTATTTTAATAGTCTTATTTTAAGTAAAGAAAGCATTAAAATTATAGCTGTATAATTAGTCCAACGCATGTTTGAGGAACGCGTTGCAATATGCATACTTCGACACGTCTTTGGGTGTCTTACCTAAAGCAGCTCCGATGTGCACCGAACACGTACCAAAGCTGTGCATGTATCATGTACCACAACGCTCGGAGGGGCTAGACCGCTTCATGTACCGTCCACCTTCGGCACCAGATGGCACGCCTCCGAACGAAGTCATTGTAAGTTTACTTTTTCATATATTCCAACACACGTTTACTTTTTCATATATTCCAACACACTTACGCAATTAGCGACTTCCGCAATGGATTTTACAAGAGCAGGAACCCAATGCCTGATATTTCAGACTATACAACAAGTTGGTTCGCCAAGCCAGGACGTTGAGAGGACAAGCCATGCGGTTTTAGTGGACAAGCATTTTGGGCATGCAATGCTTGGACAACTCGAAATTTCCCTTCAAAGAGTGTCAGAGAACTGGGAATCATGGCGAGCTTCAGCCAGCTTCTCCTTACTGGCTCGTCGTACGCTTAGTTTGACTCAGTCTCCTGAGGTTCGCGCACGTGCTCTTGATTACGTCGTCGAACTACGTTCGGTTTAAGCCTCTAAGCTAAGCCGCGAGTTTCTCCCACCATATTAATCTATAACCTGCCCTAGTTATGATCTAGGGGCGTGTTTAAGTATATCTGGTGACCTGTTCAAAGAGAATGGGTTTGAGACGGTCGAAAATAAGAGAATGGAAATAAGGAAGGAACTTCGAAATGTCATGTCAACTTCGTTGCTGCTGATCCACGATCACATCGCACGGAAAGCCGTTATTAATGGTAAGATGATCGGAACTGACAAAGATTGGGCAGAGGTTTGGGCAAAGGCTGGGGAGGAGATCGAACAGGGTGTGTCTCTCACAATGGATATGGTTGTAGCAGTTGGTCGCAAACCTTTGTTGACAGAATAGACGGTATACGTCGTGACAGAAACAGTGCTGGAATTGCATGAGCTCGATGTAGAGAGTGAATTTTTCAAGAAAATCAATAGCCTACTTTAAGATTAATATATCACACTGCTTTGTCCTTAGTTAACCACAAGCGATCAATTTACCCGTCATAGTCCTACTAGCGAAAAGGATGTGCGTACATACACCATACCCCAATATCGGTGGTAATTCTCCCGAGCAGCCGGCATGCATTGCACCAATTGGACGACGTCCCCCCGCAAACTGCTTGTTACGCAGAGAAATAGTTCATGAATAAATGAAGCCCCGCCGAACTTTCAGTATGAGCATTTCTATCAATATGAAAATATTCATGCTCAGTTTGGCGGTCTTTCTGCGTGTTTTGTCCTCGGCTTCAGTTGTCGTCGCGACAATCAAATCTTCCGAGGACAGCAGCGCCATCAACATCGCTAATGACCGCCTCTCATTCTCTATTGCCAAAACCTCTGGCTCTGTATCTAAGCTTTCGCTCGATGGGCAGAATTTACTCGGCACCGGTCGTGGACCTTACCTTGACTGCCATTGCATCGAGAGTGGATTTTGGACCCCGGGCAATGGCGCCATTTACAAACTGTTCAAAGGCACTGACAGAGAGGGTCAGGAATATGCCGGCGCAATGATGAGTCATAACTATCAAAACAGCGGCAAAGTTCTCGAGCAGTACTGGTTTCTTCGCAATGGCGAGACAGGCATGCACGTCTTCACTCGTGTTTCGTACAACAACTCGCGCACACCGAGCGGAGGCGACCTGGGCGAACTGCGCCAGTTATTCCGCCCAACCTCCTCGCTTTGGACACATTTATCTTCCAGCGACGAAACATATGGCCCCATTCCGGACACGAGCGGCGCTCCGACCGTGCAGGATGCATCGTGGTATGTGGGGGGAATGAAGAACCATCCATACGTGAAGCAGGTTTCCGATTACTTTACCAAATACATGTTCTCAGATGAGTGGCGAAATCAAATTGTACATGGTATGTATGGTGATGGTAGCAAGAGTAGTGATGGGTCAGCCTTTGGGGCGTGGCTGGTTATGAATACAAAGGATACGTATTTTGGAGGGCCGACGCATTCCGACTTAACAGTAGATGGCATTGTATACAACTATCTGGGTAAGTTCTCATCATTTTAGGATCCGCCTCGGACACTCTTCTAATTCTGGTACAGTGTCAAATCACCACGGGAACGGGGTACCGGAGATGATAAATGGATTCGATAGGACTTTTGGACCGGTGAGACCCCACTAAGCTCCTCATAACAAAAGACCTGAACTGATTTCATGTAAAGCAATATTATTATTTCAACAAGGGCGTAAAAGGAACTACTCTACAGCAGCTGCGCAACAACGCTGCCAACACTGTGACAACCAACTGGACTTCTTTTTATGACTCAATCGCAGCGCATGTCCCGAATTTTTTGCCATCTTCCAAGCGCGGTACCTTCAAAAGTAAAGTTACCCTGCCTCGTGGTGCAACGCGTGCCGTGGCTGTTCTCGCCCTTAATGGAGCCGATTTTCAGGACAATAATAAAGACGGCAAAGGCTATCAATACTGGAGCGAAATCGATAGTTCTGGCAGTGTTACAATATCTTCGGTAAAAGCCGGCACCTACCGCTTAACCATATACGCGGACGGAATATTTGGCGAGTACACGCAGGATGGGATCAACATTAAAGCCGGAGAGACCCACACAACCGCAGTGACCTGGACCGCAGAGTCCGCTGGCAGCGAGCTTTGGCGTATCGGTATACCAGACAAATCTTGTGGAGAATTTCGTCATGGTAACGAGAAGGACACTTCGAAGTCTCTTGGTATACGCCAATATCGGCTATACTGGGCTGTACATGATTTCCCCAACGATTTCCCCAATGGTGTGAAGTACAAAGTCGGTGCTTCAGACCCCGCAAAAGACTTCAACTACGTGCATTGGAGCGTCTTCGGCGGCAAAGCAAACTACATCCGCAAAGACCCGTATTACACTAATGTCAATAATTGGACACTTACATTTGACCTTGCGCAAGAACAGATAGCTAACAAGACTAATGCCACATTTACCGTACAGCTAGCCGGTGTCAAGACCTCGGCGGGCAACAACGACCACGCAGACAAGGACTGGAATAATCTGCCTTACACTGTCGTGGTAAACGGCAGACAGTTACCTGCGTGGACTATTCCTTCAGAACACTCGTCAAGCTGTGCTGTACGGAGCGCGGCAACATGCTATACCACAGGGCATAAATTCGTTTTTGCAGCGGGTTTATTGAAAGTAGGCGAGAACGAAATGATATTGAGTTTACCAGCGCGAGCGACTGCGCCCGAGGACGCCGTACTTCCAGAAAGTGTATACCTGCAATATGATGCACTGAGGCTAGAGGCTGCATGAGTGGGCGGAGTTGAGAACACTTCTTTGGTTGTCTTGATAAGAAGAATAATCTAATTGAAAATTCATGACTTTCGACCATTTAAACTGCTCCATTGCTACGTCATAGTTTTACTTCATTCTTGGTCAATGTAAATGCTTGTTCGGACAAATATATATGAGGTCTCTGTAAAAGGGGTGACCTGCTCTCTCTCACAGCCATCGTTTTGCCGTTTATTATTTTACATCAAGGTATTTGAAGGTGTACAATTTGGCAGAGAGATCCTTCCTCATTCAAATAATTTAATAACAGATGTGACAAAAAAGGGCTAGAAAATCAAGGCACCACGACGCCCTGAAGAGATCAGTAAAGTACATACATTGAACACTTTGAACTATCCTGGAATGGGGAAAATTTGAACAGAGGTCTATGTGATAAATCAAACAACGAATAGCCACGGAAATTTCAGGTGAAGTGAATTGACTCTGTCGTCGATGTTGCTTTTTATAGTGGAAGCTTTGTCCCTACCCTGCTGTAGAACAGGAGCTATCAAGATGTCCCCTCTACGGATGCAAAATTTGATTGGATTACATGTTAGTCGTTATAATCCCGGTTTCAATGGTGTCTGCGATATGCCTTGCCGTTCCTTCGTTGAGGACGACATTGAGGACGACATCGACCAGACCCGACTTTCTCAAGGTAAAGAGAGTATCTTGTCTAGTCCAACCCCAGTGAAACTATATGCCTAGAATTTAGAGAAGATTGGTGAACAGATGGAAGAAGTGCACACTTACCCCACAAAATCATGGTATTGGCTATGATGGATGCGGATCCTTTATTCTGAGGAGCCAAATTTGTTTCAGCGTAATTGATTGTTTTGAAGATGTCTCAGCGATCAGCTAGTAAGTGAGGTCCACGTACCGTGGTTAAAGAAGCCCTGGGTACAGGATGTGTGAAGTTTCAAGATGTTTGGCGATGGCTCGGTGGCAAATTACGTTCATAAAAGTCTTTGCAAGGGGCTGCACGATTTGAATGCCCTCATGTGTTTCCAGAACAAAGTGCAAATGTTCTATTATCGTTTTCAAAAATCAGAGAAGTAACAACGTCCTGCCAAAGGCACGAATAAATCCTCGTCCATATTCCAATAACAAGGAGCGATGTAATGTACTATTCCATATTGGTAGGTAGTACTTTTGATGACGTTATATCAGTGGAAATATTCCACTTGTCTATAAGGATAGTAAGGCCTCTATCTACACCTATTACTACAGCAGGCAGTTGGGTTGATTCACGGACTGTATTTTTTTTGGCAGAAGAGGTGGCCCCTTGATAGATGAAACGCACCAGTAAATGCAGTCAGCTGCAAGGCTGAATGAATAAGCGGTGAGCGCGGGGTTGAGTGTGCAGCCGAACGTGATGACATCGTACGAACCTGCTAAAACTTTTGAGTCTTTCCATCTCCTTATTATTCTATTGCTTTAGCCCATCGCCGTCTTTACGGCGCCCGGTGATGGAAGCTATCACGTGGCCTATTCAGCGGATGACACAGGCTGTGGACCTTCTAGCTCCCGGTCTCCAAGTGCCCCAACACGAACCTTGCGCCAGAGACGCTAGCACCGAGACCCCAATAGCGAGTATAGACGGCGCCAACGGAAATTCGCATAGCCAAAATAACGTGCATTCTCGGGAAAATAGGCCAATAGACAGTGTACAGAGTTCTTTACACCAGGCGGAGCTACTTGATGCAACTTCCTCAACGGCTCCTCAGAATTTGGAGCGCCCAGTGCAAGATGTAACGCGGAAAATGAAAGAGGAATCGGTGGATCCAACAAGGTGCATAATTCATGAGGACATCATTTCGGACACTGTGGTGGAAAGGGAGGAAGTTCACGAACCTGAGGACCAGGATCAAACAGTTGTGCTTACCGATCAGAAAAGCATGTCAGCGGCAAAGACCCAGTCTACGCCAGGTGAGACTGGTGAACCGAAAACTGTAAATCCAAGCAGTTCAAGACCTCCCGGTGCCTCACAAACACAGTGCGAGACGGAGTCTTCGAGGGCTGGTATAGTGCATCCAGTGCCTAGGATCTCTGAGCCTAGCAAAACCCGAAAGAGATTGAGACTGTGGGAGCGTATCCAAAGTATCACTATAAAAAAGTTCAAAAAGAAAGGACAACAATTCGAGTTGGAACCAGTTCGCCGCACTCAAGCAAAGCCAAATCCGGTACTCACGTCACTACCACTTCAAGTTCGGAATGCCACCAACGATACTCAGGCGAGTATTATCGAGGCGAGGAACGATACAGCCTTGGAAACCGTCAGTATATCACCGTCAATATCAACCGTTCCACACACCACGCAACTCAATAAGGACAACTCGGACAAGGAGCATATACTCCTCCCCTCTCCATCTCTCTATTCTCCGAAATCCGGCACATACGTAGCCAAACTGAGAGATCGGCCGCCCTCCGCAGCGGCTAACGCTCAATGGCTCCCCCTTCGCGCCCGCCTCGCCACAGACCTCCGCTCAGCTCTTTTGACTCTTCCGCCAAGCCTTTCGCGTGACGATTGCATGATCGAACTCGAACTATGCATGTCCGGTCAGGTCGAAAAGGAGAATCCAAATCTCGTCACCTTGGCCCCTGCAATCTGGATTCGGTGCGGAAGCAGAAGGTGCCGCGATTGCATCAAGGAAGCTGTCGCGGACTTATCGTATTTGTCTGGCTATCCAGTGCATGTTCGTCTGGACGCTCCACGCTACGCATTTAGTTGTTTGAGTTTTCAAAAGAAGGTATCGAAACCTACTTTACAGTCTGCTCACGAGAGAGCCATAGGGTCTGTCTCGTATAAGCTTACAGAAAACAACATTTCTGCAAGAAAGAGTTATTCCACTTGTGGGAGTGTAGTCCACTTTAACGTGTTTGAAGGAGTTAATGAATCAGTCGTTAGAAGTGTTATCGGCGGGCTTGTCAATATCAACGGAAATCTGTATGGAATCACTACTGCCCATGCCCTCTTCGAAACAATTGACATCACTAAATTGGCTTCAAATTTTGAGGCAACGGAAAGATCTTTAATGATATGGGAGGACTCTTCCAGTAAGCTACATGAAAACTAAAATTAAGTTGAACTGCAGTTAAAGATGAAACAGGAACAATTATCGATATCTCGACTATACTACGAGACGGTATAGGAAACCCACATGTAGTTCGTCTCGAACACAGCGCAATATGCTACTCCCGCCTCTGCCTACCCATAAAGACATCAGCTAAAAGCCAAGATGAGAATGCCAGATCCCATTCCGCTATCTACGACTGCTTTGATGGCGCAGATATTGCACTTATACGCATCAAACGTGGCATTTTTCCAAGCAACTGTTACCAAGTACAACTACCCGGAAGTCGAAAATCTCAAACAGACTTTGTGACGCACGTCGCCGACAAAATCACTAGTGGCCCTGTTCGCATTCTTTGCTCCAGCTTCGATGCAAGAAGCGGTTACGTTCTTGAAGGTAGTGCTCTTTTCATGGACAAAACAGGTCTTTTCCAGACGAGAAAGCTCGCAACCGAGGCTCCGTTAGGTACGTCCCCGATAATGAGCCCTCATCATGAAATGGGCTGCCAGGATTTGAGGGGCAAGCAAACAGTCTCTCGTTAACACAATCCAGAACGTGGGTTTTCGGGGGCCTGGGTAGTCCGTGGGAGTGCGTTGTTAGGAATGCTGATTGCAGTATACGAGCACGAGTCGTACGCACACATGTTGCCAATGCATAAAGTTTTTGAAGATATCAAAACTGCAGTCTTACTAGGAGAGGCTGTATCCAGTGTAAATATCTCATTCCCAGACGCGTTACCGTAAAAGGCAATACATGTATTAGGTACCCGTTGAAAAATTCAACATCCTCTTTTGTACACCGCTACTGCGCTTTTTTCTCAGAGAGTGAATGATAAATTGTTCTAATAGAATGTCACGAGGATTCATTATATTTTTATAGAGGATTCGAAGGCAATGCGAGCAGTCCTAACCCGACGGATCTTAGGCCACATCCCGTACCATACTGACAGCCAAATTTCACCATCTGCTGGCCATAAGACGTACCAATTCTCCATTCTTTTAAACTCGTATACCTTTGCTCACGATACATTCTTCTAAGGTTTATTACCATTTTAGTACAGCCGTTCGTTGATGTTTGCAGTTTTAATGGTGAATCAAGTTTCTCGGAGATTGCGGATTTAAATACATCGCCGTATCACAACAGCATGCATCTAGCATTTAAAGCGACATGGAGATAATGCAGAATATCCAAAGTCCGAAACGCGCTAAAAGATCAAAAGATGCCTTGTAGATTTGTCTTTATTTCTATAAGAGTAGGTTAAGCTCTGCACATAATTGAGACTCATTCCTATCCTTCAAACCTATCATCAAACCAAGTAGCATTTCGATCATACTGTCAATTGCTCTATCTGAATGAACAATGGCATTCCCAGCACCGCCCAGACCTGTTTCTGTTCTCGGACGTCACCGTATCCTCTCTCCCACAGCGGGGGTCCGTGTCTCGCCCCTTTGCCTCGGCGCCATGAACTTCGGCGACGCATGGAAAGATATACTAGGCGAGTGCAACAAGGAAACCTCTTTCGCGCTGCTCGACTACTTCTACAGCCAGGGCGGCAATTTCATTGACACTTCGGTCAACTACCAATCTGGGGAAAGCGAGCAGTGGCTGGGTGAGTGGATGGAGACACGAGGCAAGCGGGATGAGATTGTGCTCGCGACCAAGTTTACGGGGAGCCAGACGATGGAGTCATGGGACAAGAAGATACAGAGTAATTTCGGAGGGAACAGTGCGAAGAACATTTATACAAGTGTGGAGCGTTCATTGAAATCGTTGCGCACATCGTACATCGATCTTGTAAGTCCGCATACTCCCTAGAGCTGGACGTTCGCTGAACCATCGCAAAAGTATTATGTGCATCTCTGGGACTACACCACTTCGATCCCCGAAATGATGCATGCGCTCAATGACCTCTGCACCGCTCGCAAAGTGCTATACCTTGGCATCTCAGATACCCCAGCTTGGATAGTCGTCAAGGCTAACTGCTATGCCCGCCAGCATGGCTTGCGGACCTTTACAGTATACCAAGGCCGGTGGAGTGCCTCGTGCCGCGATTTTGAGCGAGATATTATCCCCATGTGTCTCGATGAGGGCATGGCGCTCGCTCCTTGGGGTGTTCTCGGCAACGGCGGGTTCAAGAGCAAAGATGAAGATCCAGGAAGACCGGCCAAGTTTCATCTTACTGGGAAGGAGGATAGAGTGCGGGAGGTGCTGGAAAGCATTGCAAAGCCGAAAGGTACGACGGCTGCGAGCGTCGCATTGGCGTACGTGATGCACAAGACGCCGTATGTATTTCCCATTGTTGGAGGGCGTAAGATCGAGCATCTTAAAGGAAACATTGAGGCACTGGCTCTGCGCCTGTCGCAGGAGGATATGGATAAAATTGATGGTGCATATGAATTTGACATCGGGTTCCCGCACAACCTGTTAGGTGGAGGAAACAGGATGGTGGCTGGACCGGAGGATGCAGCAATGTTGAGGCGGTTTGGGTACTTTGACTTCGTCGTGAAGGCGCAGCCAATTGCACCCCATACGGGGCCGTTGGACAAAACGTTCGCGCCAGAGCCTATTGGGATGATCAAAGCGAAAGACTGATTATGGAGAACGTACTTAGTGGAGACTAGGGTTTTACTTAGACTGTATGTTCGCAAAAAGGGTAAAGGCTGCATGCAGCATGTTTTGTAAAAAGGTTCTTTGCGTCTCCAGTTCTCCATTTCGAAACAGTTTTCATGGAAAGCTTCTTAGAACGCCCAAAAGTCCAATTAAATCATTGTTGTTCACGACAACCGTCTCTTGTGTGTGGTTTGTCTAAATCTGACTCTTTTTATCTCAACGCCGACCCATTAGACCCTCTTGCATATTGCCACAGTAACCAATTTTTTGAATCTCTAGCTACCCTAATAATACTTCTTGGGGGAATAGAAACTAGCAAGATAGTTAAGGAGTGATCAGAGTTAAACCTATTATCCTATCTATAAGTAGCTTAGCTACATTGGTGAAGTTCTACTTAAGTCGAATTACCTATGAATAAGACTGGCCTAGATAATTGACTACTGTGCCTTTCCCCCAAGAAATATTTTCCCTCCGGACGAAAAGCTTAATTCGACCTCTTCAGGTAATCATCCGTCTCTTTAAATGCCGAATTAGTGCAGAAGAAGCTGCATCAAAACTTTAGCGAAATTTACGCTCCTCTTCCCATTGGAGAACGTTGGCTTCCGCCTATGTACTCGTGCCCGCATAGATTGCGAGACGCATATTAGCAGATTCTCGACCCTTATCCCGATTGATAATTATACGAGGAAACCAATAATAGCTAGCTCACACTATACACTCGGAATATTTATTTCACACCAATCTTATCGGCGCTGCATTTGTTATGGTCCAGAGGGTTAAATATGATTGTCTGCGCAATTATGTTTCTACTCTAGCTGCATCAATACTTTTTATCGGTTGGATCTATTTACGATGATGCTTTCGAGGTTCTTCACGGTGGCCGTGGTCATGGCAGTTCAGGTTATAGCTGGCATGACCAAAAATGGCACACGTTGCACTGTGACACCATCCGGGTCAAATGACGATTCAGGCTTCATCATGGATGCTTTTAAGCAGTGTGGGCAGAATGGCCAGGCAAGTGCAGTTCTACGAAATCCAAGTTCTGCTCTGATAATGACTGATCTAGATTGACATAGTGGAAGGGGACTACACTATTGCGAAGGTCATGGATGTCCTCAACCTCAAGAATTGTGATATCAGCATTAGAGGCAAACTCACGTGGACTACCGATGTCAACTACTGGACCAAGAACAGTATAGGCGTGACTTATTCACAAAGAAGCACAGCCTTTCGGCTCGGTGGTGACAACTTCTCACTTCGCGGGTACGGCAAGGCTTTATTCTTTGGCAACGGCCAGACCTGGTACGATGTGAACAAAAACGGCTCGAATATGGCTGGCCGACCAATCAGCTTGACATTGTGGAAGGCACAAAACGTATTCATTGACGGCATTACGTGGCGGCAGCCGCAATTTTGGTAAGTGTTTTGAAGGATTCAAGGGCAGATGAAAGTAACATCACAGGCACACTTTTGTCGCATACTCACAAAACGTGACCATGACCAACTTGGACATGAGCGCAGTATCGAACTCTCAGTGGAACACGGTGAATACTGATGGCTTTGATTCCTGGAATTCCAAGGATATTACAATTAAGAATTGGTCGGTGACATGCGGAGACGTAAGTTAAAAGCTTCCCAGGTTCTGCCCTCATAACATTTGTGCAGGATTGTATTTCCATCAAGGGAAACAGTAGCAATGTCTATGTGAAGAACGTGACTTGCCATGAGTCAGGTGCCGCTGTCATCGGTTCTCTTGGAAACCCCACAACCGTCCCAGACTACGTCGACAACGTCCTTTTCGAAGATTTCACAGCGATACATTCATCCAACGCCGCCTGGATAAAGACCTACCCAGGAGTTGGCCACGTCAAGAATGTTACGTTCCGCAATTTCGTATTCCAGGATGTTAACCAGCCAATCTACATTTCGCCTTGCATTTACAGCTATAGGAACTGCGACGCGAGCAAGCTGAAAATTAGCGACATCACATGGGAGAACATTACTGGTACAAGCAGATACAATGTTGCGGCAGGCATCTATTGCAGTAAATCCACGCCTTGCACAGGGTTGAAGTTCAAGGGTATTGATATCAAGCCAAAAAATGGGGGGTCAGCCAAAGTGTTGTGCAGCAACATGAACAGCGATAGTGGATTGGGTTGTACGGGCACCTGTCCAGCTGGATGGGTACAGCAGCTCAGCGGCAATGCGTAACTAGATGAGCGATTCGACGTTAGGTACTTGATATCGTGTCAACTGGAGTTCAATTCATGTTGCACGTGATGTGTTGAACACTCAGCCACCGCCACGTTGACGCGGGGCAGGATTGTGGCTGTGGCTGTGTTCGTATTGATGCGCTAGCCTTGTACTGGGGGTTGACACGTCGGGTTGCGACGTTTCGGGAGGTCCGGCTTGACCGTATTTTTCTACAAATAACAAGTTAGGCCTATTCTCCTCCGTCCAATATAATTAGTCATTAGTAGTCAGTACACTATCTACCCAAAATGTCGCAACCCGATGTGTCCCCTTTTGTATCAATGTATCAATTGATGTACTTCAATTGATACTCGAGTATGTACATACATGGTACATACGAGCCCATCAGGGAAGCGATGCAGGTCTGGATGAATCTATGCTAGCGTTTATTCGAGGCTTTCCAGATCACGTGCTATTGCTCTGTGGTTTCCCTAGGCAACATGCTACCTCCGTATAGGCGGCCGCTTAGGCAGTTAGGCTGTTAGGCAGAAGATAAGCATAAAGCGTCACGAATCCTCATCATTCCTTCTGACTCCAAACATTTGAATTGCAATCTGGTGCAAAATTTTCATTAACTCTTCGTCAGCGCTCCAGGCTGCAACATTGCAATTTACAGCCTTTTACTTCCTAATCATTTAAAATAGCACTTGAGGATGTCATCCTTTCCACGTCAACATCATTTCAACCAGCCTGCATGGCGCCAGCATTTCTGCGGACTCTACTATACAGTTCCTTCCACAGTGCAGCTCGAGAAGGTTTATCTCCCCCAAGTCGAATTGCAGGCGCATTCGACCATCCTTGCGACCACTTCCAAAACCACCCTCACCCAAACATTCATCAACCCATCAACCACCAAAGGCATTAAGGAAGTCCGGTACACTTTTCCTCTCTATGATGGAGTAAGTGTGGTTGGCTTTACTTGTCATGTTGGCGACCGCACTATTGTCGGCGAGGTTAAAGAGAAGGAAAAAGCGAAAAAGGTCTACAACGAAGCCGTCGCGCGGGGCGAGACTGCTGGTTTATTCGAGCAACTCAATACGGCTGACGTCTTCTCGACCACAGTAGGTAATGTGCCACCCGGCGCCAGAGTTGTCATCAAGATTACCTACTTGGGCGAACTCAAGCACGATATGGAAGTGGACGGGATCCGATTCACCATACCGAACATCATAGCCCCACGCTACGGCAGGTATCCTCCCGGTTTTGTTGGCAACGCATCCGCAAATGGAATTGCAATCGTTGTCGATGCAGAGATGGCAGAGGGCAGTTTCATCCAGAAAATACTCTCTCCTAGTCACCCTATTTCGGTGTCAATGGGCACCACTTCTATCGCACCCAATGAATCTCCTACCATGTCAAAAGCGTCTGCGACCTTAAGCCTAGGAACTGCACATCTCGACAACGATTTTGTTCTCCAGATTGTCGCCAAAGACACTGGCGTCCCCAAAGCTGTCCTCGAAACCCACCCCAGCATCCCCAACCAACGTGCACTCATGGCAACGCTGGTGCCAAAATTCGCTCTCCCGTCCGAGAGACCCGAAATTGTGTTTGTCTGTGACCGCTCCGGCTCTATGGGAGGACGTGAGATTCAACTTGCACGACAAGCGTTGCAAGTATTTTTGAAGTCGTTACCTGTTGGGGTCATGTTCAACATATGCTCTTTTGGATCGTCATATTCATTCCTTTGGCCAAGGAGTGTGTCTTATACCCAGGAGACGCTCGACGAAGCGGTGGAGCACGTAGGAACTTTCGAGGCCGACTACGGCGGCACTGAGATGCTCTGGCCTATCAAGGCGACCGTCCAGCAAAGGTACAAAGACATGCCGCTAGAGATCATGTTGTTGACAGATGGAGAAATCTGGAACCAACAAGACCTTTTTGACTACTTGAACGAGAAGGTAACTGGGGAGAAAGCGCCAATTCGTGCATTTACCCTTGGAGTCGGTTCTGGAGTATCAACTGCACTGATCGAAGGGGTTGCGAAAGCAGGCAATGGCTTTTCCCAAACAGTTGCGGACGGGGAGAAGATGGATAGCAAGGTGGTGCGTATGTTGAAAGGTGCCTTGTCCCCGCACGTCAACGACTACAGACTGGAAATCAAATACGGCGGCAATACGGCGCCCCGATCGTACCAGAATGACGATTTTGAAGTCATCGAAAAGGTTTCTGAGAGCCTGAACGTAAAACTAAACCTAGGTGCTCATGTACAGTCACCCAAGCCTGTAAGTTCCCATTCCGTGTCGATTTCGAGTGTCCATGCTAAGTGTAATCAGGAAAAAACAATTTCATTATTTGACACATCTGCCGACCCTGACAAAACCGGACCCTCCGAGTCTGACGAGACAGGTGAAGCGCGATACTCTCATCTTCCCGAAGTCTCAATCCCGACGATTATACAAGCACCCCAGAATGTGCCCACCCTTTTCGCATTCAATCGGACAACTGTGTATTTGCTCCTCGGTCCCGACTCCCCTCCTCAGACACCAAAATCCGTCATTCTTCGCGGCACAAGTTCCCATGGTCCTCTGGAACTAGAATTTCTTATACAGGTATTAGAGACGCCTGGAGACATGATCCACCAGCTCGCGGTCAAGAAAGCTACGTCGGAGCTCGAGCAAGGACGCGGATGGCTCGCAGAAGCCAAAGATGAATCGACTGGGGATATGCTGAAGACGATATTTGAGGGTCGGTTCAGTAGCATGGTGGAGCGAGAAGCAGTTCGACTCGGCGTACGGTTCCAAGTCAGTGGGAAGTGGTGTTCTTTCGTTGCCGTAGAGAAGAAGCGCAAAACGCCAGATGACCATGAGAATGAGGGCTGGGAGTGGATCGAAGATGAGGAACGTCTAGCCAAGTCATCTGCGCCTGCCAACACTTCCTTCTCTACTTTTTCTTCAGCGACTAGCAATACTTCGCGGTTTCGATCCTCTCCGGACCCAGACGCTGGCCGGAGCCGACATCGTGTTGTGAGTTACGATATGGCTGAGCGGAACCGAGAGCGGAACCGAGATTTTGGGGGGTTTTCTGCCAATACGGGGGGCGGGTTATTTGGTTCATCGCGCCCGACATCGCAGGCAAGTCTATTCGGTGTATCAAGCGGAAATCAGCCGCCGGCGCCGGGAGGTCTGTTCGGTGTATCACAAATGAATCAACCGCAGGCGCAAGGGTTATTCAGTGCATCAAGCGGGCATCAACCGGGGGGAAGTTTGTTTGGTGCATTTCAGAATAATCAATCTCAGAGTTTTGGGGTATGGGGCGGGCAACAATCGCAGGGAGGCAGATCGAGCAGGAATAACCAATCGCAGGGAGGTAGCTTGTTTGGTGCATCGAGCAGGAATAATCAATCCCAGGGTTTTGGAGTATCGAGCGGGCATCAACCGCAGGGAGGTTTGTTTGGAACGCCAGCATCGAACGTGGATGATTGCGCCATCTATTCTATGAGCAGCAATCCACCATCTCAATCACCGCAAGACCCTCACAGTCTCCAAGACTCCCAGATGCGTCTTATGCTACTCGAACAGCAGAACAAAAAGCGCCTCTTAATGGCTCGTCAAGAGCAAGATGTCTCGGACGCTGCTGTACCCTTCGCATCCTCTCCACCTCCACCAGAAAATTTTGGATTTGCGTTTTCCGCCAGCAGTGGAAGTCTCTTTGGCTCCACTACGCCTTCGACATACTCAGAATCCCTTTTCAGCAACGTTTCTACACCCACTGTTGCCGCGCCACAGCAGCCTCAAACCGATGACGAGCTCCTTGCTTTCCTCGTCAAACTTCAAACTTTCGAAGGCTACTGGGAATGGACGGCTGAGCTCCTCAATGCGCTCAAAGTTTCGGAGAACCGGGCCGAGCAGGAACGTACTTATATCTCGATCGAGAATCGAGAGTGGGTGACGGCGTTGGTGATTGCGTTCTTTGAGGAGAGGTTAGGGGCTTTAAGCGGGAGTTGGGAGTTGGTAGTTAGGAAAGCAAGGGCGTGGTTAATTGGGAGAGTCAATGGCAGTAGTGAAGATGTGGTAGAGGCTATTATTGGGCAAGCGAGGAAGTTAGTTTAGGAATGGAAATTAAGCTGCTTCGATACAAATACATTTGTTTGCCATCTATTTTTGTCATGTCAACTGATCCCGAATATAGCACAAATGATCAACAAATCAAATTATTTAAGATCTAAACATCCCAAGGAAAACTCCCACAAAGCCGCCGTAAATTTTTTTTTCCTTTTTTATCGCGGACAATCAGCAACGCAAGGTCGGTAAACAGGCCACATTTTTTCACAATCATGACCTATATCTGTATTCAAATGATACAGCTGCGCTACGGTGAGCTGGTTAACGTCAAGGGCATTCTGGCGTGTTTCGCCGTTTTGAGGCGTGTAGTAATTTGTACACGTCGCTGGCGTCCCACTGCAAAAATCGTAGTAGACGCCTGGCGCATGAGAAATGATTAAGAGTCTTTGGTTCTAATCTGTGGAGAGGGGAACTCTTATGTTCGTCGAGTACTAAATATTTCGGATAAAGGAAGACGAAAAGGCTAAAAAGCCTCAGGTCCAATGTTGCACAGCCGATTCTGCGAGCGCCAGAAGAAGTCCCAAGCTTGTTTCCAACGTACTTCCTTCAATCCTTTCAGCCAGTCTCTTACGGCTACCTCACTATCGTCTATCCTGATCATGCCTCCACGTACGCCCTTCCAGTGCTTCATGGGTCCTTTGATATACACGTGTGTGTTGTCGCAGAATGGATGCCACAATTCGTCCTCCCAAACACCGTTCTCATCTGGGTTTGATGCCTGAGGAGCTCGATGATGCGACTCATTTTCCTTCTCATAGCATGCCTCGCAAAGATCCAGATTCGGGCACACAAGACACATGTACTGTGCAGAATCCCAACGGAACTGTTTACGTCCGCAGCCATCGCAAGGATACTCTATCTTTGTAAGATCTTCATCCCCGTTCCAGAAAGTGTGCTCCTCGTGAGAAGACGTCTTATTCAAATTGCCATTATTAGAACTATGTTGGAGTTGTCGATCCAGGATCGAAAATTGCGCTGCATAGGAGATGCATGCATCGCGCTCAAGTCCAGGTAATGAACTTAAGACCTTGGTAAGAAGTCGGAGGCTAGGACCGTCGTTGTAGGACACTCCGTCTTCGAGTCCTGCTACGCATATATTGAAAAGTGTGTTCATTGACTTCTGATACTCGCGAGTAGGCCTAGAGGTGATATGTGTCAGCATGATAGTTTATCAGAACGACAACTCTGCACAACCCGCGCATTTCCTTGCTGGCCTTTGGAGCGCGAGCTCCGCTCACAATCATGGTGAATTTGATAACAATGAAACATACCCTAAGACGCGGAGCATGTATGCTCTCAGCATACCAACCTGAGACTCCTGAAGCTCATCACTCTGCTGGAACCGCAATACCGGTAGACTTGCCAGTTCCTCTAGTTTCGATTCCATAATTTCAGGATTTGACGTGGCCAGGAATTGCCGGTAAATTGCAGCCGCATGACGTCTCCATTCCTCGCCCTGAACGAGTTTGATATCGTCGACTCGCTTCTTTATATCGTAAAGGGCTGGTTTTGCACGGAATAACTGAAGTCTGACCTCTTTGGCTTTCTCCACATCATGCAAAATATCCTGGTATATTGTAGCGCGGACCTGCTGTTGGTAAAGTGTCTGATCTGCTTCCTGAAGCCATCCTAGATATAGCTGCATCTCAGCAGTGCGTCTTGGAGGCCTTGTGTGCTCGATCAGGTCCGCTCTGCTCACCGGTCCTCCGTATATACGTCGGAAGTAAGTATTTCTCTCCTTTTTAGACCAAGATTTGAGAATATCCATGGCCTTTTGACCAGTTTGGTCCAGCTTCCAGCACAGTCGGATGATCGAGAAATTGATGTTGTATCGAAGAATGTTGTATAGAGACTTGAATTCTGATCGCAAATCCAACGCTTCTTGATATCGTCCAGTACCCTCTAGCAGGTCCGAAAGACGATCTAGAATCAGCTCCCGAATGTTAGCAACCTCGGAGCTCACTATATCTTCTCCTTCTGATGATGTTAGGTCGAGGTTTTCTCTGCTGATCTCACGACGAGCCTTGCTGAAAACCGATATTGCATCTGCTTTCTTATTGAGCATGCAGTAGAAGATGCCCAGAAAATATAATGTGATCATCCTATCCCTCGATGTAGTCGCCAGGGCAGCACTTTCTTGCATCTGGCCAATAACGAAATCTACGTTACCACCAGTTGTACTGCCATCCAACTTGAAGTGCAGAGCAAAGTATGTTACCGTGATCGCTTTCAATTTCAATGAGTCCGGGATAGAACTTGGGAATATTCCTGCATAATGTGAGATTTCCTGAATGTTGTCCGAACCCTGATAGATGAGCTCATTCCGTTGGGTCTACGAAATTCTTAGTCGCAGGTACTGAATGGTGATCGAAATGTATACTCACCAGTTGAATGCAGCGTCTACCCAGCTGGTAACCATATACGAAGCCCCATTGGCTAGTCTCAAAGAACCACGCTTTGAGATGTCCTCGTGCAAGCGGAAGAAGAATCAGTTCCTCCTTGGGCCCTCTTATCCATTGTCTTAGGTCTTCAGATGTAGCATCGACACCGAGTCCAGCTGCTCTGTCGGCCCACAGCTTAACTTGATCATACCAGCTTGTTGATGCGGGGGCTCTCTCAGGGAGTACCGAGTCTAGATCGAGACAGTGGCGCTGCACAGCCGTCGCAAACATCTCTGCATTTAACGAGATGCGATAGAGTGTTTGAACAACGCGGATGGCTGTTGCATCATCTGCTTGAGCTACATCAAGCTGACTGAAATGCCTTTGCCAAAAGCTAAGAGCGTATTCTTGGAGACTGTTGGGCTTCATACTTCTACTCGATTTGGTCCAGCCAAGACCTAAGATGAGGTCTACACAAGCCACAAAAATGTCTAAGTTTGCTTGGAGAGCTGAGACTCGGAGTCCTGTTTCAGAAGCGTTGTTGACCCTTTCAGGGTGCCGAAAAAAACGACGTGTAGCGTAATCCTGGAAGACAAGCTCAGTTGTACGATAAGCAATCATCGTGGGGTCGTTCATTTCATCAATAGCCTCAGCATCATCGTCTTCTTCGTCGGAGGTTTCAATGTCGTCGGTTCTAGATTCACTGCTCGTCGGTTGACGCGACATCCTCAAGAACCTAAATGGGTCAAATCTTGATGCGACAATAGAAGCATGATGATTACCTCGATGATCGTGCTACAATCTCATCTTCGATATCGATGACCTCATTGTCGTTGTGTAACAGTGATGCACCGTTCATAGCTTGAATCTGCTCCTGGAAGCTTCGCCCGCGTGAGGCTTGTACTGTATAAGCAATTAGAATCGAAGCGTCACTCAATGTTAGCGTTTTCTCCGCGTAAGTCATCCAGGTGAAAAGAGCTCTGAGAACTGTGAGCTGTTCTTCTGACCGCCCCTTTGCGCATTCTCGTTCGAAGAGTTCGAAGAGCTCTACTAAGCTGCTAGGCATGTTGTCGAGCGCACGGATTATGACGCTTTCACGACCAATGTAGGATAACCTTTGCAACATGTGATCTGCAAAAAGCATACCTTTTCAATGTCAACAATTTCCAGGTTCGAGGGATGTAAAGGCACAGATGCTTACTATCTGCGTGCTTCAGCAGGTTTCGTAAAATTGTTTTCCTCGCGACTTTGCTAAGCCTTCTAAGTTGAGGCCGTGTCTCAAGCCGTTTCTTGATCAAGAATGTCAAGTTTGGTGTGACTCTCTCTTTTGTGATGTGGATAATTTCAGACGATAGAGACCCAAACTTTGGAACAAACGTGCGCCGTGTAGTCAAGAATATCGAAATGCGCGACTTGTTCGCTTCGATATATTCTACAAAATCAATCATCAACTGTTTCTGGTCTTCGCGAGCTTCGTCGAATCCGTCGAGGAACAAGAGGAGACGATCAGAGCCATTTGCGGTTGTGAATCTAGATGTGAAAAACCGCTTCCATGTCGAGGTGTCTGCTGGCACTAGTCCAGGGCTAGCAGCTTCTTCTCGAAGCTGTGCTGCCATGGCTTCCGCATAACGTTCATTTCTCGCAACAATCTGCATGACAATGCATGCTAAAGCTGTCTCCACGCAAGCACGGTCCGGGAAGAAATAAAAGTATCCGCAACACACTGAGTCTCCTAATTGTGATATCGCATCCTGATGCGCCGCACACGTGAGATATGTCTTGCCGGTTCCATCTATCCCCTGTAGCCAGATAACTTGGCTCACAGCGTTACGCCACTTTGAAAAAGTCGGATCGGCAAACAGCCACTCGTTTGTATAGCTGACCATCGTCTTCTCAAGATATTCATGCTGTTCTAGATTGTTGTCATACACAGTCGAGAAAGCGGGATACTGCTCCTGGCGATCTTCGAAGAAGGATCGTACGTGTGCTGCAGCCTTGATACTTGCATCTCCCACATCGCCTTTAGTTTGAATGCCTTCCGGGGGTGTTGCGCTTTGTGCTATCGCCTTCATGATCTGATCTTGAGTTTGAGCTAGATACAACTGTAATTCATAGCTCTGGTCTTGTTTTGCCTCCATAGAGACAAATCCCTTGGTGATTTTGATGTCTAAAGCAATATTGCTTGCATAAAGAGCTTGGACATCTTGGGTCAAAGTAGATCGGAATCCCTGGATATGGGCATCAAGCTCGTCTAGCTTTTCGTTCACCTTGCTTACGTCTTCGTGTGTGTCGCGGATGGCACTGTAGCTGGCATACCCTATCGTTGCTCCAAGCTCTTCGATAGAAGCTTGCATAGCCGCATACGCTGCAGACAACTCCGGGTCTTCCATGTTCCATAACATGTTGAAAAAGAGTTTGACACGCCCACTGGTGGCGAGGCGTTGTGCGATGCCACAGATAGACAATTGAATAGAGAATACTCGAACGATGGCAAGCGCGAGAGGCTCTCCACTTGCTTTTCCTTCAAGGAGAGACAGTCGTTCAAAGAATCTGCCAGCGTGGGTAAAAAACTCTTCGACTTTGTCATACTGAGCGCTTGCTGCAGCGAAAGCCTGTCGAGTTAGCAAGTGCGCTTCAGCACCTCACCGGATGATTGGGTTCTTACTGATAGAAGACGGCCGCATGCGCTGAACACGATTCCAACGGGCATCGCTGGTGGGAACGCACCCGCAGCAGCACCCACCATTTCGAGGCCGTTCATGCACTTTTGCATCCCAGCGAGATGGCGCTGGAAAGCAGAGCGGACCTTATCGACCTTGCCGCCATCATGTCGGCGTCCGCCAAAAGCTTTCATCTCTTTGCTAGTAGCCTCCATGACATCGTTCAAACTTTGTGACCTCATAGGCGCTACATTATTCCCTGTCTTTTGCATGTAATCGTCAACAGCTTTTGTCCAAAGCACGCCAAGATCCGTTGAGTCGACGCGCTGTGATACATTCTGGATAGACATGAGGGAAACAGGTTCGAAGTTGATGGCTGCAAATGCCAGAAAAAAATGAATTTGCAGGGAAGTCAGGATGAATGAAGATTTTAATATCAAATGGCCGAGATTTCATGCTGCATCAGCTCTAGGTGAGTGGAGCTGAATCGCTGGGGGCCTAAAAGCCCCAACTTTGAGTAGCGTCAGCCACAAAGCCTCATACCGTGGGGGCTGGGTAAGGCGGGGCAACGTCAGGTATTTCTTCTAGACGTGCATCATCCTATATCTTTCTGTTATTGGCAGTCAAAATGCATACCTTACTCTGGTTTTGTGGCCAAGTGAAGCTAGCGTCTAAGGACTGGCCCAGTGCTCTCGAGCCATTTATTAATCTTTTATAAGGAGATTTGAGCTCCACATCTGCCCTGCTTAAAATCTGAAGCTCACTCCCATACGCAGAAAACCACAGTACAGTCACGAGGCACAGAATCATTCGCGTGAGCAACTAGCGCCCGGCGGATCAGTTAATCTCGGAGGCCCGAGGGCAGCGTATGCCTCCTATTAGCCTAAGCCGTATGGAGTATCGGAGTTGGCATCCTAAACCTTGCTAAATAATTATACGAGCCGCCTACTAGTTTACGGCCCTCTTTTCGGCGCAAGAGTAGCGACAGCATTCTAAAATAATATCTTGGGGGCCAATCTGCGCATGTCGTTTCTAGTCAGATTATATTAGCCTAGCGCTTGAGATTATTAGATGCTTGGACAACAGCAGCTGAGAATGCAGGGAGCTGGAGCCGACTTCCCCTAACGATCCTGTCTGTTGAGGGCAAGAAGTTGTTGAAATCGAACAATACTTCTCCAAGCGCATTTAATCACCTACCTTAAGTCTCATCCAGCATCACTACTAAAAGCTAATTTGACCAACATCCAAATTTTCGAGCCCGTAACACTCTCCCTCGAAACGAGATCGTTTTCTGTGGGGTACAGAGCCATCCCCGGCGCCGAAATTGTAAGGATAAACGAACGCGCCAATTCACTTGCAGTAGCGTCGGTGCTAATGTTGCCAAAGCCCTCAGCCACGTTGTGCCGCACGTGGTCCTACGCGGGGGCATGAACCTCTACTTCTTCCACTGAGCGAAGGAGCATTGCAAGAAACTAAGCGTTTAAATCAAAGAGAGGGGTGCCATTTTACGTAAGAGAGATGTAGTGAGGGGTGTAGGGACTGCACCGGTCGAGAACGCAATCCTGGTCCCGATGACCTTGGAGCATGACAACTTTTTATTAATAGTAGCGCAGGAGTCGATGTCACGTTGGTTAACAACATGAGGTGCTGCCTAAGATCCCTTGAATCAAGGAGACCAACGGATTCATGTAGACGCCTTTTGAGAAAATCCAACATGGACTTCACAGCCAAACCTCAGGAGATGGTTGAATCAATGGGGCGTATGGGAAAAGTGGATTTGGAGGTTGGAGCTCCCCAGCGAAAGACATGGCAGCTAATGTGGGGGTCGCTGGGACTGTTGCAGCGGCGACAGAGTATGTTGTGGATCGACCGCTAGAGTATAAGGAGGTAAGGCTTCAGTCGGTAGAATGAGCAGAATAATGACCTGTATGTTGTGAATACGGACCGAAGTTGGTTGCTACGCGGTTGTACGCAGTGGAATTTAGACTAAAGTTGTTTTTCCTTATTTATTTTCGGATATGATATCCTGAATCGTATCAATATACTTAAGTAGTGCTACGAGCATTTGTTGAAAACGCTTTCAGCACCCGCTCATCATGTCTTGTGGCCCCCTTTCAAACATAGATAAGTAGATGGCGGAAACATCGTCCTTATATTCTACTGAGACAGCGGGGTAGTCACGGTTAGTGCTATAGCGCTTCAACACACTCAAGAGGATCCAAATTATAAAGAAACTTTGTTGGAGGACTAATGCCAATCCTGGTTGAGTAGTACTAGAAAGAGTCCTCTCAATTTAATTATTGGAAGGAAATATTACCCAAGGAAAAAATGGAGAGAGTGTTACAAAAGATCATAAACCTCCAATGATATCCCAATATCCGATGCCCCACAGCCGACGAGGGAGATTATGCTGCTAATTCAATAGGTCAAAAGCCTGAAGCGAAAAATTTAAATATCAACCGAAAATCGAATTCGCTGATGTTCAACCCTCGCTCTCGGACCTATTCGGGCGTTATTTTAAATGCATTACAAACTGACACTGGCGGGAGCCTGAAAGTACTAAGACTGTGGTCCTAGAGTAGCTCAACAAAAGCAGTTCCAGGGTCAGAATTAATCCATGCATCCTCATGCACAATGCCCACACCAACCCTTATTGCTTTATACCCTTCAAGTCTTGAAATCAGCATAACATTCAAAGTACACCAGTCCCTTACTGGATATACCATCTCATCAAAATACAGCAGGGGCCTTCGAGATCCCGTATGTCTTTCTTGCAAGCTGCTACACAATAAAATGAATTCAAACTCCAGAGACTCCACGCCATGGGTTGCCAAAAAATCGTGAGGCAGCAGTATGCAGCCAGCCGTGACTCCTTGACTATCCTTGATGGCGTAATTGGCGGCCTGAGGCCATAGTTTTTCATGGATTGTGTTCAGTAAATGCCGAGTCCCATCGATCAAGAACGAAGTACATGTCGTGCAACATGCCAATATTCGCGCATCACGCCACTCTGGAGATGTAGCGTCAACTTCCACACGGGGTACTATCTTTGGTAAGAAAACCTCGATGGGAGGTGGTCGATGCTTGCTATAACGGAAAGGTTCTCCTTCGTTAAGGACATTGAGTGGAGTCGCAACCGAATCGTCATTGACGATAAACCACTCAGCTTCACTCTGATATGTTTTGACATCCACGTGGTAATTCAGGTTTACTCTGGACTCCCAACCAGCCCAGCTCCAGCTTGGAAACAATGGCTTAGATGGGAGAGGTTGGCCCGGAGCCTGCATCCTCCTCCTACGAAATGGCCCTCTCAACTGCCAGCAAAGGGCATTAGGTAAGATGCTTTCGGGCATTCCCTGCCAGAAGCTGGTTCCCATAGCCTCAGATAAAACTGCACTGACTCCTTCAAATGCATTTAGTATGTCGGTTGGATACGAGACGTCTCGATACGTGTAAAAGCTGAGGGCATACTCATAGCTCGTCATCATATCAGGAACTAACTTTAGAGGTGTTCTGCTAAGTTTCCAGGACCATTCCCCCGAGGCACCATTTTTATCCTCAGCAACTGAAGATTGCGCTTTTAGACTCCAAAGAGTGCTGCCCGGTGCTTTGTATGCAGTTCTATTGACATTTTCGCACACAATGTCTTCGCAGAAGGTGCTGCATAAACATTCGAAGTAGACTTGGGTGGGTGTAAAGTAAAGAAGTCGGCGGGAGAGTTGGTGTTCCTGGAAAGTCCAGCAGCGAGTGTCCCATCGTGTAAGGCTTATGACATCCTCCACACAGTGAGAAGTTACCATCATTCGTAGATTTCCAATGGTTTTAACGAATCTTTCTCTTTCCTTATTTGGTTTCCTGTAGCCGGGGAGCCCATCACATGGATCACTACTACCGCGAGCAACTGGGTAAGCGCAAACTAGGGTGAGCGAAGCACAACTGTATACTCGGTCCATTTGCCGTAACTGCTTTTCTTTGTGGTCCTTGTCGTCTTGCATGATGCAGAGCGCGTCAATCCACAAATACTGAAGCGGCAACTCTCTCGAGCATATTATCGCATCCTGCACCGTTCCTGGAAGTTCATTCATATGATTGAGTAGTGCGTCTTTTTTGAATAGCTCTTGATTGTTGGCTCGTTTGAGGGTCAAATACGGAGTGGCAGGCCAGCAGTAGCTTAAAGCGATGAAGTCCGATCCCTGTGGCATATGACAAAGAGACATATTGATCAGATCTATCGCGATCAGGTCTCGAGGTTGTGGAGATGGTGTTTGTTCGTTGGGCTTTTGACCAGAGGTACTGCAAAACCCCTCGTGGCCTGTTCTACATATTTCAAGCCATGTTCGTGCCTTTGTCATGTCAAATCCTACTTCTGTCGGTACACGAGCGCGAAAATGAGAAGAAAGACCCAGAATTTTGGCGTCATCCTTGAGAAGTTGGATGTATCCGTCCGTTTCATAGACACCCACTCGTGCAATGACACGGATACAATAAGTTGCGTCGAAGTCTGTTCCATCGAGGCCTCGATTTCTGCCCCAGCAGAAGCTGCTTATACTGACAATAGCGTCATCGGGAAGACGGAGCGGCATGCCCTCTGTCGCCATATACGCGAGATAGCAGAATTTGCAATGCTTTGCTTTATATTTGATGCTCGCGCGGCTACCCATATCTTTCTCTTTGTACGTTATTACATCAGTGAGACTTTTTGAGTAGACTTCTCCCTGAACAGGTGGTTGAAAGTAGGCAGCGAAGTCGACAGAACCGCATATTCCGCAGAGCTGTGAGTCGGTAGGCAAGTAATCGTGCATTTTTGTATTCAATCAGTGCTACCTGCACTTCAACAGGACAGGTAGGTATTGATGTGTTGATCTCAGCATTCGGCGCGTATTTCATTTCCTATACCCCGCACTTTACGCTAGTATACTTTTAGTTAGTTACGTCTTACCGTGTAGGCTTATTCCAGTTCGCGTGGACATACGATCTGTGTGCGTGCTCGCTAATACTTTCATTGGCGTCAGCAGGTTCTCAACGTACATATGTAAACTCCAATGACAAAAGACGATAATCACGCTTGTCGCATTATCGATCACGTCTATTAATCACTGATCTTTCAGGTCGTTTATAAATTCAACTTATACTAACCTCGGAATTCACGGTGCATTAAATTTAGCAGGGTTATTAGCCGTACCTAGGGCCATGCCCTACAGATGAAAACTTGCTTTAGACAAGAAACCGCTATGATATAAAGATAAATGAATATTATAGTTTTCCCCTTTCCTCCCTATTGACTGGTGTCTTTTAATGGCCCGAGTGTGGTTGCTACCTATATATCTTATGTTGGAATGCTGTGGATAGGCTGATGCAACCACCACCCAAATACGCTTTGCCTGCGTGTACGCTCCTGAGAACGTTTCTAAGTAGTTTGTCATCTATGTCGATAGCGTGACTAGTTTTATTAATCGTCGCGATGATATAAATTTCAATAAGCTGGCGCAACTTTTTCCATCTAAGTATAGGTGAATGTAATTATTCAAGCTTGTCATCCCAAGCAACTTTCTCCGAGCAAGCACTAACCAACTGACCAATCGCCGACGACCCTCTAAACAGCTAGCCAATTACCAACCACCATCTTTCACACTCTTGCTCTCTCGACCTGTGCGCTATCTCCCACAGTGCTTTCTAGAATGTATCTACGTTGAATTTAGGAAGGACTGCAATTTCTCAGCCAGACATATTACCAATCCGAAACTCGTTTACGCGAGCGACTAGGATTTGCTTTCATCGAACAGAAACAACTGTTCGTTTATATGGAGTGGTTCCTCAACTATATAATACCCGTCGCAGCTTCTTCTTCATTAACATCAAAAACATCTCCAACAAGAGGCTTTTCCATATCTATTCGCCCCCTGACACCCGAATAATAAAGCATTTCGTTGCTTATTCACAAACGACAACAACAAAAATATATAAAATGTCCGCCGCATCAAAGGTCATCCTGATCTTCGGCTCCGGCCCCCGGACTGGTCAGAAAATTGCCGTAGCCTTTGCAACAAAGGGCTACAAGGTCGCCGAAACATCGCGAAGCGCCAAAGAGGATGATGGCAACACGGAGGGGAGTTTGAAAATTAAAACCGACCTCTCCAACCCCGAGTCCGTCTCGCGCGCCTTTGAAGAAGTGAAGGCTAAGCTTGGCACACCGAGTGTGGTGGTATACAATGGTTCGTCTTTCTATGACTCCATTACTTCTTCTCTTCTTTTTTCTCACCGTCTAGTCCTTACTTCTTTCACTAACTCGTACCGTTCATCTTCTCCACAGCCAGCGCGGTAACTTTCGCCGACAAAAAGAGCCCGCTGTCAATCTCTGTCTCCGACTTCACTCAAACCCTGAATATCAACGTCCTGAGCGCCTATCTCGCCGCTAAACACGCCGCCGAGGGCTTCTCAACGCTACCCGAAACCGCCGCCAGGACGTTTATTTACACGGGCAACGCAACGAACGAGATTGTGCTGCCGGGCTTTCTGGACCAGGGCGTGGGGAAGTCAGGAGCAGCACATATGATGAAGGTGGCGAGTACGTTTTATGCGGAGAGAGGGTTCAAGTAAGTGTTTCCTTCATCATTATTTGAAAAGACCCCTGTGCTTCATATTGTGCTAATGACGTAGTCGCTGACATTGTTCCAAGGTTCTATTACGCGGACGAGCGCACGATCGAGGGAGCGCCCGTGTACATGGCTATCGACGGCGAGGCACATGGGAGACACTATGCGGATCTCGCTGAAGGAGATGCGCAGGGACCCTGGCAGCAAACTTTTGTCAAAAACGAGGGTTATAAGAAATTCTAGATGACAACAAGCGAGAGAACCACGCAAAGGACGACGAGGCGTTATGATGAGTCAATTAGTTGATGGATGAAGGCACTTTCTAGCATGCAAGGACTGACTGCTCGGTCTGAGGGAGTAGACATGCGAAAGATAAAATACACAACTTTTCGTGTATAGCATATCCTTGCCTTTGTCATCTTCCTTCTCCGTCCTGCAATGCAGCGAGCACGCTCATAGTATTTTTCCTCACCTTGTCATGTTCTGGCGGGTTGGCTGAGAAGCCTCATTTGGTTTCCATAGTGGATCCTGACCTGACGTAATGCCCCCTTCCAATGCGAAATTTCAGCCCCATTGGGCCAAAAGGGTTATTGAGGTCAGCGAAAAGAAATTTGATCCTCCTTCCAGAGCCAAAAGGGCGCTCCATGATAAGCAAACATTTTTAGATATATTGATGATGATATGTCTCGCGGGGAAGAAAAGAAGCTAAGAGGAAACATTTTCTTAGCTTAATTCTGTTAGCTTCGAGATAGTAACGCTGTAGAAGCATACGGAGAAGTGCGACGATAGCATAATTGCTGCAAACCCAAAGTCTAACGAGATTTATCTAAGACAAGCACGGTCAAGAATGTTTCATTATGTACTCTGTTTTGAAGGATGCCTGCCAGAAAGTTCACGTTTCAGGTATACAAAGCTACCTTCCTAGTACTCCTTATCACCATAATTAGATCTATATACACAGAGCCATGCGAGCTCAACACATTGTGTCGTAGGCTTGGAAACACGTGGACGGAGTTGTTTCCAACCAGATGTGCAAACGTCTCTCAACATTCTGTCTTCCTCTTTATCGCAATACGTCGTTGTTAGATACTTTGAAAATTGCAGAAAACACGAAAATCTTAGAGAGATTATGAATAAGAACAAGACCACGGAATATCGTACATTAGACTTGCAGGCAGTGCATACAGCGTTACATACCTTGGACCAAATTGGAATCTGATACTGCGCTCTTGCCTATGCTGAATGCGAGGTGCAAGCTGGATACATAGATGAACGTACAAATACACAGGAGAAGAAAGCGCCTTGTGATACTTAAAGACGCCGCATGTTTTGTGTGGAATAGAGGTTCGTAATCTGGAGACGTTGAACTAAACATTTTGCTTACTGACATTATCACGGCGAGAATCTAGTCGCTCGAGGAATGAATGCGAATATGGCCTCGATGTTTGATCATAGATCTGCACTCGTCAGCAGACAAGAGTTCTGGACGACTTGTTCATTTGGACTTACCCTGCGCCCCAGCAGCAGTCTTCCAAGCTGAACAAAAACACAGTGCGAATTTTCCTGCAGTTTTGGGGCGAGGTACAATGCTTTGGGTTTACCCGGCGCCCTAGCAGCATTCTTGCAAACTCGACGAAAACGCAATGCAACTTTTCCGGCAGAGTTGAGGCGAGTGAAAATGCTACGCCGAAATACTGCGGTTTTCACCTGAAGTAGTGGCGTGTTCTAGGGGCGGCGGCAAAGTGATCTCGGACCACAAAATGATTTTTTGTGTGAAAAACTGACCCCTGCTCATCATTCGTCGCAAAACTACTTTTCTACTTCGGGTGAAACTACAGTATACCTTGCACTGTGCAGCTTTCGGATTCCGAGAAGCCCAGCAAATTTATGCAATGACTTCACATGTCCACACGTGATTTTCCTCCGATTACGTGTCATCTAAAGCAGACCCCTCCACGCTCAACTGTCTACTCCAAGTTTTGAGAAGTATTTTGCCATCTTTCGATACTGCGTTTGCCAAAGGTCAAGATTTCAGTCAGTCACAAAACCGAGAAAATGCCCTATCCACAAAGGTCAATCACTGAGCTTGCGGACTTGATCGCTTCCAACACTTCGAGATACAATGATTATCTGGTCACCAACGGAATCGCCTTACCAACACATGCACCATCAGAGAAAGAAATCCCAGCAGATGTTCCAGAAAAGATATCTGGCCTCCGGCAACAAGCCATCGAGGCTTCTCACGAACTGCATGAGCTTCTCATTGGCCCAATGGGGGTTCCCTTCACGGCATACGCTCGAGTGAGTGTGCCCTCAGCATCTTGGGTTGACTGATTTTTCGCATCCCCGAGATAACAAAATCTACAGAGCACCTGTGTGATGAGTCTTCAGTTCATCTACACGAACAAAATCGGGCAGAATCTGGCATGGAATGAGACCACCACATTCGAAGAGATCGCCAAGGAGAGCAAGCTGGGACTGGACGACACCACTCGCATGATGCGGCTGGCTATGGCCAACTACTTCTTCGCTGAGCCCCAGCCCGGTGTCGTTGCGCACACTGCTGCCTCGCATGCGATCGTGAGCAACCCGCTGCTGAACGCATGGATTGGCGTGACGGTGGAGGAGAACTGGTCTCCAATGCTTCGAGTGAGTTGGTGAAGAATAAGAACTTTTGCCACGGCCCTGGATCTGACCTGCTGCAGTTGAATGAGGCAATGCATAAATGGCCCGACTCTGAGGAACCGCTCCAATCGGTATGGCTTAAAGGGATTATTTATCGGCTGACGCTAACGGAGAATGTAGGCGTACTGTCTGGCTCACGGCATGAACGAGATGCCATTCGATGTCTGGGAGCGTGATCCAGCTCGTGTTCAACGTTTTGCCAGCGCCATGAACTTCCTACATTCCGATTCCGGATTCCAGCCACAGTTCATGGTTAATGGATACGACTTCGCGTCATTGGGGGAAGCACTTTTTGTTGATGTAGGCGGATCGACTGGGCATGTCATCATCATGCTTGCGCAAAAGTATCCAAACATCACGTGCATCGTGCAGGATCTCCCGGCCACGGTAAAGGCGGGGAAAGAGCAGCTCCCCAAAGAGTTAGAGGAGCGTGTATCCTTCATGTCGCATGACTTCTGGACTGAGCAGCCCGTCAAAGGGGCAGATATTTACTACTTCCGTTGGGTGTTCCATGATTGGTCCGACTCATTATCGATTAAGCTTCTAAGGCAGTTGATTCCTGCCTTAAAACCCGGCGCGCGAGTACTGATCAACGACATTTGCATCCCACCGGCGGGGGTCATGAGCTCGTATCAAGAACAACGCATTAGGTACGCTATATTGCCTTATGTTTGACCCTGAGTTATAGTAACACCGGCACCTAGGAGTCTCGATATCTTGATGAAAACGTTCACCAATGCGAAAGAGCGCAGCGCGAAAGAGTGGGCCGCACTGTTCGCGAAAGCCGACCCTGGATTCAAGTTCGGCCGTGTTCACCTCCCTGCAGGTGCAAAAATAGCCATAATAGAGGCCAAGTGGAACCCTGTAGAGTGAGGCGCTTTGGAGACCTGTTCGCGTCCGTTAAAAGACGGATTCTGCGGGCCGCGCCGAGCACATAACGTTGTCATAGGCTACTACTAGTTTGAAGCTCGAAACGTCATCTGTGCTGGAAGAGCCCGGGCGTTGCTGAATGAATTATCTTAAGATTATATGGGTTGAAAACATGACGAACCTCCCGGCTCGAGGTGGTCGTTACCAACTTCTCAAGTTAGTCCGAATTTCGTTCCGGAATAGGCCTTTTCAGATAAAATGCTTGCATACGATAAAATCTGTTGATGGGTGGTGATTGAGTATTGACCCCTGTTTACTCTGTTCGTTGGTTTTACCCCCGGGCTAGTGCGATCAGTGCTGTGGTCTCTGCTCGATTGTGCAGATCGACCGCAAGGCACTCGTTCTAGCTGACAACGGCAGAGAACACTATCCGGAACAGCCATCAATTCATAAGATCTATAGCTAAGGGGACGCTATTACTAAGGGCTCTTACAAGGATATAACCACTATTTAGCTGCTTCTACCCGAGGAGCGAATTGTGTACTCCTGATCTTTGCTTAATTCATCTGCAGTAAGCTTCCTAGTGCTTTGCATAATCTCCTCAAGCGTGGCATGGCGCTGTTCCTTAGTTCCCTGAGGAGTTTCATTTTCTGGAACTATAGGCTTGAATTTCCTACTAGGACCAAGTGCCGCTGTGGAATTCTTGTTCTCATACAAGTATTCTTCAGCGCCGGGTGGCCAGAAGGGCGCTTCGTCGGCAGTGCTTTGGAATCCGAGACATCGTACGATGTTCACTTTCGGGAAAGCGGCAAAATGGTCATCATAAATTGAGTGCATTGCATCTTTTAGGGTGTTGACTACAGGTAATGTGGAATTTGCCATCAATACCGTCCATGGATTTTGGCAAACGTTTGTTGAACAGGACTTCTGGACTAGAAGCATTGCGTTCAAACGATCGAGCAGTTTCTTTGTCTCAGCGTCCGGATTGAGTGCGAGATTCTGCAGCTCGTATGGGTCATCGACGGTATTGTAAAGTTCTATTTCGTTGCTGTAGCACCAATGTGTGTAAAGGTATGCAACATTCTCGCCCACAATGCGGAGAGATTTATATGTGTTATTTTTGGTGGAGAAACCGTTGGGGATGAAGACACCATTTGAGCCCCAAAATTCGATATTGAGAACCTCGAAGCTGTTTCCATCTCCTGTACCTGCGTACTTGGTACCCGGATCCTTCCATTGTTGGAGAAGACTTCGACCGTCGAGGAATGATGGCCAGTCCTCCTTTGATACGCCGGCAATGTCAAGGAATGTCGGAGCCATATCGATGAAAGAACTTGGAGTGGAAGTCTTTGAGCCAGGTGGGATGCCAGGTCCCCGGACGACGAATGGAATATTAGTGTCCTCAATGAAAGCTGTTGCTTTTCCTGCTGTCATTCGATGATTGCCAAGATGGTAGCCGTTATCGGAGGAAAACACAACTGAAAGTAGTTAGCGGATGTGCTTTCTGAGCGAGCTGTCAATGAGTACCTATAGCGTACCGTAAGTATTGTCCAAGACATTGTTTTCTTCAAGCTTCTCTAATAAATCTGCGAGCATCTCATCAATGCCTTGCAAAGCTTGTACTCTGCGCCTGTACTCCGAGTCTGCCCAGGTGACGTTTCCTTGATTCATGACAGGGATGTTCTTGATCCATCCGCCAGCATTAGATTGCACTCCATCCGATGGGTTGAAGTTAGGAAGCCTTGGGGCAGCAATTTTGGGGAATAGGTCCATATGGCGTTGGCAAGGAACAGTGGTTTGAGTTTCATCATCAGCGTGGGGAGCTGTAGGCGACAGGAATAAAAAAAATGGGTCGGCCCCATCAATCAATGTTTGAAGCCGCGAGAGAGCTTTTGCACGGATGACATCGGTCTGATGGTAACCGTGATATGTCAGCGGATGTTCTCCGTTAATGGACATGACCACGTTGTTTGGCGTTGTCTGATATGGCTCCATGAGGTATTCAATATGATCCCATCCGGCTGGAGGGCTCTCCCAGTTCATCAGATTCACACCATTTAAAAATTTTCCAATATCTGTATCAGTCAGATAAGTGAATCGAAGGGGTCGAGGCTACATACACTCAGTCCTGTAGCCAGCTTTCTTCATCCAGTGCGGTAGGTAATCATTGGCCTGACCAGAAAACATGAATTTCTCGTAATTGCCACTTTCATCTATCTTAGCTGTGAGGTCTAAGAGTCTGAGGGACCACGATACATACCCTGGGGAAAACACATGGGTGACATTCGTGTTATGTGCGGCTTGTCCACGTAGAAGTGTGACTCGGCTAGGACAACACTGCGCACTTGTCGTGAAGTGATTCGTCGCTTCTAAGCCCTTTTCAACCATTTCGTTTTGAAGTGTTTCCATGAATTCCATGGACCCAAGTCTCCGGTCCTGGTCGTCACTCAACAGGAAGACAATATTGGGTTTCTTCTCTGCCGACGTAACACATAACGAGGCCAACCACAACAGCGAAGTAACAACACTTTTCAGAACCATGATTGGTGTTAGGTAATTTGTTGTAAAATGAGCCAAGCACAATTACTAGAATTGATACAGCTACTCTTTTATACATACGATCGCGATGTGAATATGCTCACCCAGTCGTCAAATCTTTGATATGCCAATGTCTACTCGGGATAAAAAGCCGCTGAATCTGTATCCTTCTCCAGAACTTCCATGAATGATAAAGTACCCCGGGCTTTGACAATCAGTCGGATTAAAATACCTCAACTGCAATAATTGTCAGGCGTGATCAAGTACCTGCCCCGCGTCTCGGCAGTCGGTCAGATGAACCTAATGGGTTTAGCGACCTGGATCCCGATACCTGCTAGCTTCTACCTATTTCAAATGATGCTATTTACCATCGTTATGTCGTGATCGACTGAACACTTGGAACATAAACCTTGTTGAGAGTTTTCCGTTCATGCAGAGCACCGCGGCCAAGGCAAAGAAACTCCGAGTTCCCATTAACGGGTGTACTAGCAGCACCCAACTAGAAAATGGCCAAATATGACGCCAGGCATCGGGAGAGCTCAATACCGCCAACAATATTTGATCATAAGTGTTTAAATATCGCCGCTGCAGACCATTTGTTTTGGATCTTTAGTCAGTTCAGCAGGCTTTGCTTTGTACCCAGATTCACGATGGTACTTACAGCATATTTGCTTCACAATCTTTTCGTAGCGAGGGATTGCTGGAAATTCAGCCTAGAAATCCCTTCTTCACTCCAGATCAACGGTGTTTGAGGGCATCACGTGTTCTCGAGTTTTAGAGTGATCAAAATATATCATATGCTCTTCTCAGGTACGAAGTATACATTGAGAAGTGGTGTGGTATTGCCTAAAACAAAGAAACTCAATTTTAACCTCTTAAACAATATTTGTAAATCCTTGCATAAAACTGCGCGGTCTGCGGAGCATTATGGTCGGGAGTCGGTCGGTACATCCAAAAGCGGCTAGGCTCTTGACCCTAAATCTATCTGCCGGCGGAGAACCCCAGGGTGCATGCATCATGCGCGAAGGGTACGAGAAAATCATAGCTGCCATGGACCGAAGGAAGTGGAGAACATGATCATATGATTGCTCTCTGTGGATGACGGTCGTAGCGTGCCGGCAAGTCAAGCATCGTGCAGAGTCCGCAATAGAGCGTTTCTATAAAAGTCCTTTGAACGGACTACTCGCTGTTTGCTTTATTACCACTACATTAGCGACTCCAGCCTCTTATGTCCTAAAATGTACTCTCATCTTCATCAGAAGCATTTCTGGCTCTTTGCCGTGCTAGTTTGCGATGTAGCCAGTGCACGCGCGATAATTCAAGAGCGAGACTCGGTGGTCAATGTGACTAAGTACAATTATACAATCGAACATCCGTTTGTTATACCACCCAAAGGAAATGGGCTGTCTATCGAAAAACCTAATATGATCTTGTTCATGCCCGACCAGTTGCGATACGATGCTGTTGGAGTTTTTGGAAACGAGGTCAGGCGATTGTTTTTAGCATTTCCTAATTCCGTACTGATGAATATGTGCACCAGGTCATTAGAACACCAAATATTGATCGTTTCGCAGCTGAGGGCACTCGATTTACCAACATGTTTCAACAGGCTCCGACTTGCTCACAGTCGAGAAGCTCCATGTTCACAGGCCAGTACCCACATGTGGCAGGTCATCGTACGCTTCAAAATTTACTAAAGCCTTGGGAGCCAAACGTATTCCGGTCGCTGCGTCAGGGCGGCTACCACGTCGCTTCGATTTCACCACGTGGTGATCTATTTGCCATGAATGCGACTGAAGTATCCTTTGACGAAAACGGATTCCTGGTAGAACAGACCCTTCCAAAATTCGAGAAAGTTTCTTGGAAGAAGGATCAGAACAATATCTGGAACAGGTTGTTCTATCTGGGCCTGAGAAATGAAACCCAGGCTATTGATTACGACGCTGTCACGATAGACGGTGCTTTGAAGTGGCTGGAGCACCCACCAAAGGAGCCGTGGGTTCTATTTATACCATTGCTGTTCCCGCATCCGCCATTCACGGTTGAAGAGCCATGGTTTTCCATGTACAACCGATCGCAAATGTCGCTTCCTGTTGCCATAGAAGAAAAGGTCAGTAAATTGCCAGCTTTGATATCACCCTTTAGGCAATGCGTTAATCGATTAAACAGACTGGATATAGTCCCAACTTCATGACTCGATTACCAGCCGAACAAGGTTCCATCCGAGCCACTACCGACCAATGGCAGGAGCTCATTGCAACTTACTACGGCATGGTGTCTCGTGTTGATTATCAATTTGGAGAAATTGTTAATAAAACCAAATCTCAAGGTCTCTGGAATGAAACAGTCACCATGTTCTTCACAGACCACGGTGAATATCTGGGTGACTATGGTTTAGTGGAGAAGTGGCCATCAGGCGTTTCTGAAAACCTTGTTCACGAACCCTTCATCATCGGAGGAGCTGGTCTTCCTCAAGGCAAAATTTATGACGAGCTCGCCGAAATGGTAGATCTTGTCCCCACGATGTTGCAATTGGGAAATGTTCCAGAAACGTATCAGCACTACGGTTTGTCCCTGGTAGATGCTCTTAACGCCATGAACAATGATACAATTATCGCACACAAAGAATATGCTTACACCGAGGGTGGCTTCTTGATTCAAGATGAGCCACTGCTTGAACAGGGTCCTTTCCCTTACGATATCAAAGGTGCGCTGCAGCATGATGATCCCTCCCTAGTAGGCATGACACTTGGTATCCGCAACAAGAATTATACCTACGTTTACCGATTGTACGAGCCCGATGAGTTGTACGACCGGACACACGACATCGCCGAACGACACAATCTAGCTGCGCTTCCAGAGTACGCTAAGATTAGATTAGAGATGAGAGATGTCGCTTTGCGATGGTTTCTAGCTACCCCTGGCACGATTCCATGGTATAAAGACGAGAGAACGCCCAAAGACACTCTTGAATCTCCGTATGAGCAATATAGAGCGAGAATTGAGGCTGGAGACTGCACGGGCTATGATTGTAGGGACAAATTGGAGAGGTCACGATGAGGGTTACCAGTGACACACATTAAGTTTGGATATTGGAATGTCAGCCTTAACATTCATTCCTAATCCGTCCATGTGTCTGTCTCCATCGAGATTTCCATGAGAATTCTTGTTAGGTTATTGGCTGAGTAAACTGAGGCGGCTAGATGAGGTTAGGGGTTAGCTACTGTAAGTGATGCACTAAGCTGGAACACTGAGACAAAGGCCCAGCCAAGGCTCTCGCGATTAGACGGACCGATCAATTACTTCTCTCTGCACAATTATATTCAGCGATTTATCTCAATCCTTGGAACACCTTACAGTATGACAATGCTATACCAAGTGCTGAAGGAGACTAGTTGGGTATGCATTAACAGATACTTGACTTAGATGGTCGCTGTATGAAGAGGCACTTTCTGTACGCCGAATAGAGACACGACTGGAACTTCATTGACCTTAGAAATTTGTTCCACCCCGAGGATCTAGTTATAGCCGTAGGGCCTCATATTACCGTAAAAACTCACCCATACCGGTTACGCCGTCGTTCTTGGCTGTTAATTTAATTAGCTGCTAGATTACTAGCAACTAATAAGATACGTGAAACTACCCTAAAGTAACAGCTACGTCTAATAAGATATTAGTATTTCCTGCAGCTAAGAGCGACGGCGTAACTAGTATAGGTA
Organism: Periconia macrospinosa; assembly: GCA_003073855.1. Taxonomy (NCBI): domain Eukaryota; kingdom Fungi; phylum Ascomycota; class Dothideomycetes; order Pleosporales; family Periconiaceae; genus Periconia; species Periconia macrospinosa. The sequence continues at coordinate 96,604 of KZ805370.1, forward strand.
AGTTTTGACAGTACCTAATTGAATTGATAGCAGCCCATCACTTACTAACGTTCTTAGTGCCTGTGCCTAGCTCCTTATCTATCCGCTCGCTTGCCTCCGCGTAAAGGGCCACTAGCGGGCGACCCGTTTGGGCATAGTCTGAAATTGAAGGAGGCGGAAAGGAGGCGGATATCACGACATTGGAGCCGTCTGCACCGGCGAAGCTGTTCTTACCAAAGCAAGTTGAGGTTATGAAAGCACACGGACTCTCTCGTGCGAGACCTGTGATGAAGGATGGGGTAAACCAGTGAAGAGGGGGGTTAACGGTATCTCCATGATGACGTTGCATATTAATCAGCGTCCGGGGCAAAGGGCAGCTTTACTAAGCCAACGAAGCCTCAGCCCTACGAGACCCTTGATTGGGCGGGAGCTCCGCGCTCGCATCTAGGGAATCCCGCGCTGAATAACGCGATTGCATGCGCTCGCTCGGTCTTGTACCATCGTACGCCGAATGGAGTGTGAAGAATGCGAGTGGTTCTGGTAAAGATGGAGAGGCATATAAGTCAACTGGGCGTTGCCCCTCTCCTCCAGCAGTCCAACAATCCAACACTTTCAAAATACCAACCTCAATAACTTGCCTTACCTCAACAATCGTACCACACAATCAATATATTAAACGCTATCACCTTGAATATCTAGACTCCAGTTCGAACCGCATCATCATGGTCAAATACGCGGAAGTCCTCCAATCAAATTCCAAATTCTTCTCCACCAAGGCTGCCTCCAACCTCACAGCCGTCTTCGTCGGCGCAACCCAAGGCATCGGCCTAGGCGCCCTCCGCGCCTTCGCAAAACATACCTCTGGCTCCTCACCCTCCATATACATTGTCGGCCGCTCCCAGAAGACGCTAGACAAGCTCACATCCGACATCTCGGTCCTCAATGCTTCTGCTAAAATCTATCCCATTCATGCAAACGACTTAACGCTCGTGAAAGATGCTCAGATGGCCGCCAATGAGATCGCGTCACATGCTCAGAAAGTCGACTTCCTCATTATGAGCCCTGGTTACGTCTCTACCGGTCGTGTTGAGTCGCCAGAGGGTCTCGATCGCGTTCAATCCATTCGCTTCTACGCACGCATGCGCTTCTTGGATACGCTTGCGCCGTTACTTCAAAAGTCATCTAGTCCACACGTGGTATCTGTCCTTGGCGCTGGTACAGAAGGGAAGATCTGGGATGACGACTTGCTGCTCAAAGACCACTACAGTCTAGCTGCTGCTGCGGGCGCAGCGGGAAGCATGAAAGCCTTGTACCTTGAGGAATTCTCAAAGCAACCCGGAAACGATCGCATCAGCCTCGTGCACACATTTCCTGGTATCGTCGGGGGAACGGGCTTGAGGGTGGAGGGCGTGCCGTGGTTCTTGCAGCCGCTGTTGGATTGGGTCGCTATGCCGCTCATGAAGCTCTTCGGTGCGACGATCGAACAGGTTGGTGAGAGGACATTGTATGCGGCTACGAGCGAGAAGTTGCCTGCAAGGTCAAACAAGAGTGATCTTGCGGCGAAGGGGAGCGATGGGAATGTGGGCAGCGGGTTTTATCTGCTAGGCCAGGACTCGGAGCCAATCCCGGGGAACAAGCAGCTTGAGGAGCTGAGAAGCGAGGGTCTGGGTCCCAAGGTATGGGAACATACTAATGAGGTGTTTGCGAAGGTGGAGAAGATGTAGAAGCGATGTCCTTCTCTTTCCTAGTCTATATATGCTGTCATCAGAAATTCAGTCATCTGCCGGTAGTATTTCGTCAGGCCAAATAATTAATAGATTTTACATTCACGGAACCGGTGCACAATTCTGTTTTCACACCACAACCAACGACCAAGCTTTTCATTGTAGATTATCCGAGGAATGTATTTATGCCCATTATTCCTGGTTCCAAACCCTCGCCACGCAATTTACTCTGCCTATAAAGCACCCGGCATCCTTGTGGCCCACGCCGTCACTCCCGGAACTTTGCTTAAAAACAAAAACACCACATCTTTGCAACAATAACGTCTTTCTCCTCTTTAAGATGGCCCTAAAGAAATTATTACTTAGTGCCGTCGTGTTTACCGCTGTGGTCAATAATAATTGCGAGGTTAGAACATTCCTACATAACATTTAATTCCTACTTGTTACGACCCCCCTATATAGAATTAGAGAATGTATCGTTATAGGGTTAAAGGAGAAATTCTCGTAAATCGTTATTTCTAGTGCAAGAAGTTAGAAGATATAGCCCTATTTTACGACTTTAGGCCTCTTAGCTACATCTAGACTATATTCTTAAAATCTTTAGTACCGTCTTCCGCTTATACGCAGGAGGCCGCAAGTTTTACTTATAAACGCTAAAGTTTCCAGCATTATAGGCGAGTATAAAGTTAGGAAGTTTTCCTTAGTTGCGTAACCTATGTGGATTAATATTATGCGAAACTTGTAGCCTTAGAACTTACACTTAGAAATATTTGTAAGAAGGCGTTCTTTAGCAGCTTAAGTGTTAAAACCTATATTAAGTATACTTATAGCTGCGCTAGAAAATCTCCTAATACTCTTAAAAATAATTAATAATATAGAAATAAGACCCCTTAATAAATAAGACTTATTATAGCTTTTTAGTATACTTGTTAATTGTGACGTAGCTCACAACTACGGTTCGAGTTGATCAGTCAGCATCACGTGATGTAATCACGTGATCTGAATCACATGATCCACATACAGTATATAGCCCTTCCCAGCTACATGGGATGAAAAGGATATAGACAAGCAATATACGTATCACCGTGCATCTATCATCCCATCTCCTTGGTTCATTTCCTTATTCAGTTTCATTCTATTGCTTACCAGCCCCTACGTGTGTGTGTTTTTGTACCCAACAATACTCTATATTTTACTCTCAGTATTAAATTAAACTAGCGCTAAGAAATACTTATATTAAAATTTTATTTTTTCTATAGTACTATAATATTTAGCCTTAATAATTACTTAATAACCTATTTTTGTTAAACAATAAGGATTAGGAAATATTTTAAAAGATATAAAAAGTAGCAAGATGCATTTCTGTAGGCAGTTATTAGATAAGCCTCTGTTTTTCTCTCATCTTTTGTAAAGCATCTTAATAATTATATTAAATTAGATTAATTTCGAGACTGGGCGTAGCGGGTGCATAAGCTTACGAGGTGCGGTAGAGCAGGCATAAAGAAATATATATTCAGCCTTAACTAGTACAATAGACACTGCTATAGAGTAAGCATCTTTGCTACCTTCGCATGCGATTACACCTAATAGCTGCATAGCGTTGGGCTGAATTAAAACTAGGGTCTACGGGCATGATAAGTTTAGAATTTTGTTTATAAGGAATATACCTAGGGTATCGGCGCAGATAGTACATTTAAGACGTGCCACATATATTACTTAATTTCTTAACATTTAAAGCTTCTACCGATTCCGCAAGAGACAGATTAAATTCTACTAATTTGCAGCCATTCAAAATGTCTTTAAAAGCACTCATAAACAACGTTGTGACGATTCTTTCTTTCCTGTACATAGCTGAAGACGCTACGTACCACTAACCCCGTACCAGACAACGGTCCCATGAAATCTCCACGTTGTATGTGATACCATGTTAACACGATAGAGTTGACTTGAAAACGCTGTAGATGCAGCTGTCAAAACTTGTTATAAGGTAAGAACTTGCTATTTAACAGCTGCTCTACGGGTGTACTAAACATAGTAATTAAGGATCGTGAACGCAAGTATAGCGATTCTATAAAAATATCGTTTCCATGTGAAAGGACTTTAAAAGATAGTCGTAACATGATTACGCACTCCCAAGCCGCTTACCACGCAATTACGTATCCGGAACTGGTCACACTTCATATATATTTCTACCTATCATCTAGGAAGATGAGTTATATGTCTGGAAAGTATTACTAGTTAGATACGTGATCCTTTTAAACAAAATAGTAAGTGAGGAAGCCTAAATCTTAGAAGCGGTCCTTTGGTTCAGCCCACCATTGGCCCAACCTGCACTCAGAGGAGAGCACAAGGAAACCGAAAGAGGTTCCTTTTGACGAATGGGACTTGTGTCATGTCTCTTTTCCATTAGTTAAGTTGTAGACTTAATTCAAAATAAGAACTGGTAATTCCTTATGCGATAGTATTACCTTAATTGTAAATTAGTGAGTATGATTGCTTATACTATCAACCTGATTTCAAATCGCCGCTGCGGGCCGTCTAGTTCCGCTCCGCAATTCGTGTTAGAAAAGAAAGACGCCGCGAATTGCACCGACAACCGACCGCCGCCCTCTTGCAACAAATTAAAGAAGGCCAGTAAAAATTGGTAATTTATCCACACTCCAACATCACAGTCGACTTGTCTAAATATCATGATGGAAACCTCGACCAGCAGCTGGCGAATGACAACGTTTACGTCGATAGTATCATCTTACAGACACTACAAGATTTTCCAAGATGGAAGAAACAGGAGGCCCTGTTGAAGTACGCGCCCTTGAACTTCAGTAAAATCTATCCTGAATTCAGGGATGATGCTGCGACCTATATGGGCCTGGAAGTCGTTGCCTGGTCTATTATTTACAATAGATTTTCGACAGACTCAGTTCCATTGGAGTACACAGACTTCCTAAAGCCAGAGTTCAAGGACAAGCTCGTTCTTACATATCCAAACGATGACGACGCCGTCCTATTCCAGTTCAATCTTATGTAAGCTCCTGTGCATCCCTTTTATGGTACTTTCAGACGGAAACGCTAATTTTCCGCACAGTCTGCAAAAGTACGGCACAGCATGGTTCGATGCTCTACTAGGTCAAAACCCACGATGGGTCCGTGGTACAGCGACACCAACCACACTGCTAGCCGCTACGAACAGTAGCTACTCTGCCACGTTTACATCGACCATCGGCCTGAATCCTTTTGGGCCGTTTAATATCTCTTTTCCCCTAGAAGGAAGCTTCGTCTCATGGCCGCAGACTGGTGCTATCTTGAGAAATGCACCGCATCCTGAAGGCGCTAAGCTTCTCCACAACTTTATGCTTAGCAATGAGTTCATAAATGCCAGCGGAGGATGGAGTGTCAGATCCGACATTCCGGCGCCAAAGGGATATTCTAAGATCCTGGAGCAGCATGGTACGGATGTGACTGCTTTCGGCAGGTGGATGAATAACCGGGCGAATGTTGAGCGGCTAAGGTTTTTCTTTGAGAGCAGGCTCGGTACGGCACAAGGACCGAGTCCTCTGGAGGATAATTTGTAGGGACCGGTCCCCGACGTCAATAGGGAAGAAGGGCCATTCTATTTCATTCCATGAGCAGCAAGACAAAATCTCGTTTGATCCTGTTACTAGCGAGCAAGCACCATTTCCATCAGTTTTTCAGATGATGGCAAATTGTGGCTATGACGCAGGTATAATTTTCCAGTCGGTGCCCTGCGCTGCAAATCCTTGGCGTACCGAGGTTGTTTGGCATAGCCATAATACAATATCTCCACCCGAGCTTCCATGATAGCGGAAAGCTGAGCATTGGTCAACTTGAAATTGACTCCACAGAATTGCTATGAATTTGCTATCTCCAGATGGCCAGATCGTACCATCCATATCGAATACGAAACCATGTTAAGGAGGGCGACGGTATCCTCATCGGTTGCCTCGGTCTTCTCGAAGGTCAGAGTGACGGCGAGATCAAGTTCCATTGTAAGGCTGCGAGAGATCCACTAGTTGAAGACGTTAGAGTCTGCGCTATCTGCGAAATCGTCGTACGCTCGTGCTACTTCAGCGTGACCGTTTGCGACATGTAACAGATGAGCAATGCCGGATGCTGAAATAGAAGTGTCCAGGTGTTCTGCTTTTAAAACCTTCTACCATCCTTCTATGGCTAGCCTACTAAGCCTCTCCGCCTCCTTATACTCTCCTTTTCGGAAAAGTCAGTTCGCCAGTGGTGGTGGTTAGTATCTCCGGTCTCGTTTCTGCTGCCTGCAAATTGAGCTTATGTGCTTCCTCGTACTTTCCCTGTGAATAAAGTGCTATTGCCAAAGAGGACATGCTCGTTGATGTAGCCAAATGCTCGGTTCCGAGCTTCCTCTCCAGTCCTTCCAATGCTTTCCAGCTGAGAACTTCTGCCTGGCTGTACTTTCCCTGGGAAAGCAGAATCATTGGTCCACTAATATTCCGATGACTTTTTCTTTCTCCGCAAAACCGAGTGCTGCAGGTTTTCAACTATCTTACACGGATAGTCATGTTGGATCTCCGGCAACAAAGGAAGACCAAGAGGAGTCTGAACTCGAGGAAAAGCGGGATCCGTGGCTTGAGACGGCCTGGGATCTCCCATCATGTCATACTCAAACTACGTCTATGAGAAGAAAAGATGGTGTACCCGCTTTACCAACGCTACATTCAAATGCTTTACTAAAGGCACATCCACCGACACGGCCGTTCACAACGTCAGGAACTGCAACACCAGAGGTACGTGAGAAAAAAATAAACAGATCCGAGGTTCCGTAAAAATGCATTGAGGCTAATGAAGTATCCAAAAAGTCGCCTAGCACTGATTGCGGCTCCACATCTCAGACTAAAGAATTGCATACGACAAATCTCTTGAAACCTTCCTCAAAATTGCACGAAAACGGTATCAATCGACCGTTGAAATGTCCTCACCCGAAATGCCTTTCGCAATTCTCCGGAAAACATGCGTATAATAATCTGAGATTCCACCATAGAAGAAGACACAAAGCAAAGCTTCTGAACCCCAACCCACACCCTTGTGCTTATAGTGGTTGCTCTAGGGAATTTGCAGGAAAAATGCGCAAGTTCAAGATGGAAATGCATATGGAGAGTCACCTTGCCACCTCTACTGAGTAAGATGGCTGCCATGCAGTCTCCCTTACACAACTTCTGGGTGACCGTCTCATGCCAATCTGACGAGGTCGACATGTTTTTCTCTCCTTCTTCCTTTTGACGTGGCGCTGTTAGATGAAATTGTTTGGACGAAGGCAGTAAATGGTCTCTCGGACGGAGACATGTGATCTGGTGGCCACACTTTACGCTCGCGTGAACGGCCGACGCTTAAGAGAGGAGAAGGCCAGAAGCTAATGATTTCTTAGACAGTGTAAATAGGCTGCCCATTTTCAGTATCTCATATAAATATCTCATCTTAGGCAGCCTGTTCGGCTTAAGTATATACCCTCCCTAGCCTTCTGTATTACCTGACCAGGAATTACAAATAGAACCCCTAAACCACCCAACGAGGGCTAAACGAAAAACCTAGAGCAACAATATCTAGAGCTAAAAGCGAGACGTGTAAGGGTACTTGAATGAAATCGCTAAGAGAACAATATAGAGTTACCCCATAGACACAGCTCTTATATATCTCTACACATTCTAACAACCGTAGCTTAGCGTACTTTATTTGGCCTCTAAGAGGCTCTAATAAAATGATTTTAATACTAATACTAAAATTTACTATAAACCTTGACACATTGATTTGGTATTAGTGGCATATCTGGGGCTCCTGGCTAGTAGTAGCAAAACTTTATTAAGAACGATGGTATAATCAAGTTGTCGTAGGTTAAAGCCAGTGTACGGCTCGTACTTTTCGAACCACTGGGCTTTCGACCGGCATCGAGGAACGTTACAGCTTTTTTATCTGATAAGATTGTGCAAAATTGGCGGCGCTAATTACGATCTTCTTATTTATGCCGCTGCCCCAAAGAATGCTTCCGCCGAGTCTCGCAAAACGACAGATCCAATCCTATCCGGCCATCTTGCCTTCGCCAAAGCTTCCAGCTCCTGCCATTTTTTCGCCTTCGCAAGCAGTTCCCCCCAGCCTCTAATATAATCCTGCGTCTCTTGCAAGTGCTGAGGTCCAAACCCCTCTTGTTCTTGAGTGTGCGAGGGCACAACTACCTTAGGCCTAAGCGCTTTAACCTGGTCAAGGGATGCTATCCATTGGCTTCGCAGTTGTGGAGTAAGGTTCTCCACGAGCCATTGGTAGCAGTGCCCATAGACAACATCGCCGCCAACCACAAGATCGATACTCGGGACATACATCACTGTCGAGTGTGTAGTATCGCCCTCGCCAACCAGGATCGCACGGAACTCAAATTTCTTGTTTGACTTTCCATTGATGAAGAAATCCGCTGAAGAAGACAGTGGTTTCACCAAGGAAAGATTGGCTTGCTGCACATCGGGAAATAAAGCTTGCCAGAGTCCATCCCAGGTTGGAGGCTCATACTGCGTAGGCAGATGGTCAATCACTCCCTTGGTAGCGACGACCTGCGCCCCGGGAAACTTGGCCAGTATTTGTGGGAACGAGTTGAAGTGGTCGCCATGTGCATGTGTAATATACACATACTTCAACGTCTTGCCTGGTGCTGTCTTGGATATCCAGTTCGCAAGGTCGGTGCCATTTTCAGCCACGATAGGTGCATCGACCAGAACAGCTTCAGTTGCTGAGTGGACGAGGGTGAAAGTTTGTGGGGACCAGAAGAGAGAGACGTTTTGAAATTGAACAGGTGTAGACGCTAGGTGGTATACATCCACCTGAAGCTCATCATTTTCGCAAACACGGCGAGCAGCCACGTCCTGGGTAAGAACCGATAAGGCTGCCACGAGTGTGAGCAACCACCTCATCTTGACTTGATTTCATACCTCCCACTGTGAGACTGTCCTTGGGCTTTTATACCGCCAAGATGGCTTTGGCACAGTCAGTCAGCATGTCGTGCTTCTCCTCACTATTCTCCAAAAAAAGAAATATCCAACTTCGAGGCTGCATTGTACCTTGCTTGGTAATCGAGGTTTAATTAAAATGGTATTACTTAGACCAGGTGCCGCAATAAATAGTCCGACAATTTTGAGTGTGGCTACCTGACAGATGTGTCTTACGAATGATTGCGGCATTTAGTGCCTGCTAAGTTGCGTAGTAATTGCAACCAAATTTATAAGTAAATAGTTTATCTTTACTGGAGGAGGGAGCTCTAGTGGCGGAGTATAAACTTAGCCAGGTCGTCCAACAGTGAAACTAGCAGGGGTGATCATTGCCAATTGTGGTGGCCCAACTGTGGGGCTCAAAAATTTATCATCTACTTGCTTTGTAACATTCCGCATGTCAGCGGGCTCTCAATAGCCATGCGTGTGAGATGATAGGGGCACTAGCCGTGTGCTGGGCCTTTGCGGGATCTGCGGACAATGCGGAATCTCTATGCCGCAAAGATAGAGGCGAAGGATTGTTATCCCTCTGACGCAGAATAACAACATTACAACGCCTTGGATTGTTGAAGAGATGTTTTGATAAATGTTTACTCATACGGCGCTCGCGCCAATGAACGGGATGAGCAATGAAAACTTACGCTGTGCAATTTTCATGCGGTCCACAAGAGATAAATACTGCCCATGGGTTTCAAGTAGTACTCAAGCCAGCAGGAAACACTCCGAACATTCAGCTACTAAAGAAAATCTCAACTATCTCTGTACCAACTCAGAACCATGCCGTCTTACTTGGTCACTGGCGCGGGACGCGGTCTTGGACTTGGCTTCGTTACCAACTTGGTGTGTTTGCATGGCTCAAACTGTGATACAGAGTGACTAATGCGGAGTATTCCAGCTTCGCAACAAAGGCAATATTGTCATTGCAACAGCCAGGGATACGGCTGCATCATCAGGCCTGCAGGAACTAAAGACCCGTAACGACAATGGGCGGCTTATACTTATCGATCTCGATGTCTCCAATGCCGAGAGTGTCAGCAAGACCGTTGAGGAGGTGGCCAAGGTCCTGCCGGATGGTCTGGATAACCTCATCAGCAATGCTGGGGTGAGCACTAGCGGGCCGCTCAAGACATTCGATGAACTGTATGCGGAACCTCCTTCGCACGAACGATAGTGGATTCAACACGCCCAACCGTCAATGGAAGCTGACACGCAACATTCAGGGATCTCGACGAGTTCAGGCAGGAGGTGGACTTTCCCATCACTACAACTCTTCTGGTGGTTCGAGGATTCCTTCCCCTGGTGCATAAGAGCAAAGAAAAGAAGATTCTCGTTATCAGTTCCATCATAGGTTCGCTCACCATTGCTCCCAACGTCTTGGACCTCGGGAATGGTTATGCGGTCGCTCGAGCAGCGCTTAATATGTAAGTGGAGCCAATGCAGGCGAGAGACGAAGACATGCTGCAAAAGAGCCTCAAACACTAAGCCCAAACCGCTGCAGGCTGGTTCGAAAGTGGAGCATGCCGCTGAAGGCCAAGGATATCGTTATCGCTGTCGTCCATCCAGGTACGCTGATATTTTCCCGATCTTATTGCATCCGTACCGAACCACGCTAACATATTGTTGATATAGGTTGGGTTGATTCTACGGAAATGGGTAGCTCAATTGTTGCTTGGGTGGACAAAAACCCAGACCGCATGTTGAGTATTACTGTGGAGCAAAGCGCTGCAGGGGTTACAAAGGTGTTGCATGATTTGAACATTGAGAATACCGGATCTTTCTTCAACTACGATGGCATACAGCTACCTTGGTAGATTTGTACCTAGAAAGAGAACACTCATCTGATTTGAAGTAGTCATGAAAGATGTTGGCCTCTGAGCCAAACGTGAGATTCCTCTAAGTTACCACCAGTACTTGCCGCTATAGTGGTCTCTCGACTATCAAGAATAGTTAAATAAACGCCTAAAGATCTCATATGAGCACCAGTTCGGAGCAAGTGGTTCATGGGAAGGACTAACCAGCAAGCCGCCACCTCAGATTTATAAGATGGAGAACGCTTCTGAAAATTTTCGCGTCCTCCTGCATCTTAGGTGTCAACGTCTCTGGCGCGAGCAGCATCAATACACAAGCCGCGTGGTACATGACTTGTATCATGAATATCGGGAGAGGATCAGAAGCTTGAGGCTCGTGGGGGCAACTGGTGTAATGAGAAGTGGCCGCTGCCGACAGTCGGTTCAAGGTAGTGCGACTCTCCTCCCAGAGGTCTTCAAACGACACCCTCCCTTGTCCATGGTTGGCTCTATCGTATAAATGCTGATCTTGAAGTAATAAGATGGTGCTGCACGTTTTGTCAGCTGTCCTCCGAACCTAGCCTGCCTCAGGGCATGGTTGAGGAAGCGCGACTGACCTGAAGCTTAACCCAGACTGGGCACAAAACTCCAGCCTTCTAACGCTTGCCTCAGCATCGGTAGTGTGCACAAGCGCGAGTGAAGTACGTCGTAGCTGTGCCATTCTGCCGGCGCAGGTGGCTTCAGCTTCTATCGATGGGTGCTTGATCAATTCAAGCGTTTGGCTGGTTAAAAACGTTGCCTGCGCCATTCTTGCAAAGAGGCCCATCTTGAGTGTAAATCCGGTTGATATCAGTGAAGCATCTTCTGGCTTCGACGTCTATGTTTGACCATCATCAGTGCCATTGCAGTAGGTGTGTTTCATGAGAGGTGTCGTGTCTTACGCCTTCATCCCAAATTGCATCGTCCACTGGCAGGTAGGTATCGAATGTAGGGTCATCAGTCGAGAGCGACCTCACGGGATTGCTGAGGCTCAGGAATCTGGCTTGATCAGTCACCCATCTGCGTTGTTGGGCTACGATACAGACTCACCGGTCGAACATCTGCACCGCCCACCAAACCCGCCTCCTCTCTTCAATGTCATTCCATGAGAGTAGTGTGTACGCATCAGTAGATGACGCCACGGAAAAACTATTCACGCCCATCGCTAGGCCGTATCGCGCGCAAGCACCCACGGTCAGGTAGGCGGCAGGATAGATAGCTTGACCGAGTTCATAGAGAGCGATTAATAGCCCTGCCTGAAGCACGTGGACTGATAGGAATCCCGCTCTCTCGACGTCGTAATGGAAACATTTAACTGCATCATAGAGCCTGGTTTTCACGGCACTCTCCCCTTCCTCATCTGCCGGGCTCGTGCAGCAGAGTTTCATGGAGAGGGTGAGAAGGCTGAGCTCTGTTCGGCGCCCTGCCAGAGGATTGAGCAAGCGTTTGTAGAAGACTTGTTTAGAAATGATTGGGAGCCAGGGGTGAATGGTCGCAAAGAACGAGGATGCAATGCTGTGGATTGAGGAAGCATTGTCCACCAGAGGAGACAAGCTTGCTGGGACCGTTAGAGCAGGTCTTGGGAGTTCGAGCTGTGTATGCAGGTGAAGCTGTGGTGCAATAAAGTATACAGCATTTGCAACGAATTGCGTATCTTTGGAGAGTACCGTCAAGGAAGGCCTAGAGTGAAATTCATTCTCGTTGCCATGTGGGCGTGTTCCTGGTGAGAGACCCGCAACCATTGAGCTAGCCGATTCATTAGCTAGATGATCAATCTGGTACTGAAAGCGACGGTGGGAATAGCGACATTCGACCTCTCTGCGTACGCAAAGGCTGCAGTTTGGGAGTACTCTGTCGCATCGTCGCTTGCTCGTCCGGCAGGGTAAACAAGCCGTACGTGCGCGCCCCATCGTCTCGTCTGGCGGTGGCATGAGCGACTTCGGAGAACCATTCACAGTAGAGCCAGCCTTGGAGCTTGTGCGGACAATGGTGGATTATGCGGACGATAGCAGATTATGCGGACGATGGCGGATTATGCGGATAATAGCAGATTATGTAGATAATAGGATTGTGCGGAAAATAGCGGATTGTGCGGAAAAAGCGGACTGTGCGGAAAAAGCGGATTGCGCGGAAAAAGCGGATTTTGCGGACGTTAGCAGATTATACAGATAATAGTATATTATATCGATGATAGCGGCTTGTGCGGACAACGGCGGCCTTTGCGGGAATTGGAGGAATAAATAGCGAGGGAGTGGCAAAGTGATGGAAGACGGCGGGTCTATGGTAGCCACATGGTGGCGAACGAGGTTGCTTGCTCTCCTCGACTCTGGTGCTGTGGGAGAAGAGAGGACGATGATGCCCTGCACGAAGCGGCTGACTAAGAAATATTTGGCGAGACGTAGGCGTACACCGTCTTCGTCTTGATTGGAACTTCGCGTCTACGACACTAGGAATTCTTACAAAGACTAAAAAGGTACACCGTCACGACCATCTACCTTGATGATCACTAAGAAGCATTCGAACTGATGAGCAATGTTCAAGCAGAGAAGCACATCAATAAGCTATAGTTCATTATTCTTCTCCATGTTATGGTATATTCGATTTCTGCTACAATAGGTACCTCTACGGCCTACATGGAATGCTCCTTGCCTCGGGCCCTCCGAAGTACTCTACCAAGGAATTTCAACACCTTTGTGGTTGAGGAAGTGGCCGGATGTCTCTTTCTTGGTCGATTTTTCAATCTACCACAACAAATAAGCGTCGTCCCCAAGGAAGAACATATCACGAGGATTTACCTGCTCAAAAACCGCAGCAGCGCTTTCTTCCTCCGTTATGGAAGCCTTTTCCATTCCAATGGCCGATGCAATTGCGTTACCAAGGTCAGTTCTGACCCATCTAACACCGGTATTAGCTCAGATTACCTCCGTAACGAATTTCAGTAATGGTCTTTACCCTGGATGAATTGGAAACGAAATGATTCTCGGCTCCTCATGATGTACCTTGTTCACGAAGAAGTTGACTGCTGCTTTGGACATACCGTAGGCAACATCAGGGATCTTGCGCTGGCCTTGCATGCCAATGCTGCCGAGCTCAGTGGAAATTACGACAAATCGAGGCATTTGCGATGCAAGAAGTAGAGATCTCACCGCGAGATACAAGGAGAATGGTCCCATAGCGTTTGTGCGAAGATGCTCTTCAACCTCGCGAATAGGGGTTCTGGCAGTAACCTCCCAAATCTTACCGATCCCGGCATTTGCGATGACGGTGTCGAGCTTTGCAATGCCAAACTGAGATTGTAACTTGTTAACTGCGATGTGGGCATCTACCAGAGAGTCACTGTCGATCTTGACAACGATGTGGCGTGAACCTTCCGCCACTGGAAACTTGCGGATGTCATCGACTGTCGGATGCTGCTCAAGCCGCACACCCGAGATCACCGTGCTGTCAGGCTCAGCGAGATATTTTCTCAGCAACTCCCGTCCAATGCCTGGTGACCTCATTAGTCAGTTTCTGTAGATTTTAGATGCACATTACCCTTCAACATACCGCGATTCGCGCCCGTGATCAACACCGATGAAGACATGATTCAGAGACAATGAGAATGAAATTTGCGGGTTCTTAGCAACTGATTGTTTTTAGTGTCAAGCGCGCGCCGTGGTTGCTTTAAATGGACTACTCTTTATATAATTGCGCCCGAAAGCTAAGTTCGGGGACACTTAGTGACTTCGATGCCGGAGCATGCAGGCAGGTTACGAATACGGATCATTAATCATGAGTAGGGAATCTGGATTGATAATAATCTCAATGCTTGCGTCAGAAACGCGTGAACCGTGCCAGATGCATTGGTCGGCGTGATTCCCTGGTTGCAGGTGAAATGCCGTAATTTGATGGATACAACGACATGGGTTAATTCTGTTGGGCCTGAGTAATAACGCCATGTGAACGGCAAGCCAATTTAAATATAGCAACGGTAGGTTCCGACCTTCGACTGGCTCGTGGCTGGTTTATATGAAGGGCCCGACAGTAAGGAAACAGCAAATCTATCCTTCTCCAACTCCAGGCTCTTCATTGTGGTCCCCAAAATGTCATTCAAGCAGACCTTCACCGAATTTTTTCCACCACAGCCGACCATTACAGAGAAGGATCTGCCCCCTCTGTCGGGGAAAACATACTTGGTTACCGGCGGGGCGGCTGGCGTCGGCAAAGAACTGTGCCGCATGCTATATTCAGCTGGAGCGAGAGTATTTGTTGTTGGCCGAAGCCTTGCAAACATTCAACATGCCATCAAGGATATCGTGGAGGGTCACGGCCAACCTGCCGATGACAAATCTGCCCCAACAGTCGGCAGGATGACCCCCGTGGTCCTGGATCTCGCAGACCTACCGTCTATCAAACCCGCGATTGACGGAATAAAACGCGATGCCATCAAAATCGACACGGCCTTTCTTAATGCTGGCGTCATGAGTCCTCCCTCCGGGTCTAAAACAAAGCAAGGATACGAACTGCAATGGGGCACCAATGTCGTTGGGCATTTCCTTCTGCAGAGGTTACTCCTGCCCCTGCTTCTGACTTCAGCGCAGGAGAATGGCGAGGCTCGTGTCGTATGGGCGTCCTCGGACTCCATCAAATGGTCGCCGAAGCCTGATGGAATCTTCTGGGACAACATCAACGACATGAAAAAAAGTCCCATGGCCTTGTATGCTCAAAGTAAAGCGGCAGTGATAATCCTTGCGACCGAGACGTCGCGGAGGTACGGGGAGGATGGCATCGTCACTGCGAGTTTGAATCCAGGACACCTTAAGACGGAACTGCAGCGTCATGTGAACTCGCACCTTCTGAGTCTTATTAATGCAACACTATTGTACGAGGCACGCTACGGCGCGCTGACTGAGCTTTTTGCTGGATTTTCGCATAGTCTGAGCAAGGAGAGCAATGGAAAATACTTCATTCCATGGGGTCGAGAAGGCAAGATAGTCAAGCATGTTAGGAAAGGCTTAGACAATGGGAGTGGCAATCGACTCTGGGAGCTATTAGTAAAAGAAACAGAAGAGTACATGTAATTTAGTTATAAGGGTAGAAGATGTAGTTTAGTAGAGTAAGTTTAAGTATACTACCGTAGGGGTTTAAAAAAAATCTTTTACTACTTTTTTAAAAGCTTATAATTTTCGCAAGATTAGAGCTATTTATATAATTTCTATAAATCGAAAAAGGTAAAATCTAGAAGGTCAATTATATGAGTTATATGAGCTTAGTAAGCATAGAAACATTAGCTTAGGTTTTATATATGCTTAAAATAAGTAATAAGTGTTACTCTTTTTAAATAGCTACATAACCTTTAAAAAATTATTGAAAGTTTCACAAGCTGGGAATTGGAACATGACTATCGAAATAAGTGCATAATGGTGAACGAGTCAAGTTAGGTCTTGGGAGGCGTGCCTTTTTAGTGACCTGCTACATTTCAAAGGCAGTATCTACCAAACACCTCTCATAGATTCTTCAAGCGCCTTAACGCACGACTTCATCTTAAAAGCAAGACACTCTTTAAGTGCCTCTTGAGCTAATTTCATTAGTGCAGGAAGTAGCTGACGACTTGCTCTGGCTAAGAGTGGCAAAACATCCTTTAAAGTAACACTTGTAGGACTATGAGCGCTCTGACGCATGTCGTCAATGATAAGCTCATCTGCGTGCGTAGCGATGAAGCATCTACCAGTTGGCAAGGCTATTTGATTGCCCTCTAGGTAGTACTCGTTCATTGTTACCGTGGCTTCGCGAAGCAACAGGCAGAATTCCTCCATTTCGAGGAATTGCCGATAGTAACCTTCAAGTCCCATTAGAATACGATATATGTAGAGAGAGACGTACAGTCCTTAACCGTGGCCGTTTATGCAGCAAAAGTCGTATCTGCCCATGAAACGGAGAAGCGGGTGGAGTTTCTCCCAACGAAATCTTATATGAAAGTGCTTGCAGTTCCGGCAATAGACATCTTGCATAATCTTCGGCCATGAATTGAATTGGTTCGGGACACTGAACGTATGGTGAATTTGGTGCTCTAGAGACAAAGTCCTAATTTGAGGGCGAATGAACAAGGAAACTTCGTTGGAAACTGTTCCGAAACCTACGTAGCACTGTTGGAAGAAGGCATTCCACATCAAGCTGAAGAGGTGCATGAAATGCACGCTAGTCTGTTCTAGCGCTCCAAAGGTATCCACTGGAGGCGAGGGCCTTCAAAATGAGGATTGATCTTCTGGAACAATACATCGGCTAATTGATCTGCAGAGGGATGTCGTCTTATTCTCGGTCTCGGTACTATCATTTGGGGTTTCCTAAACAAAAGTGGTTGGAGATTGTGAGTTTCGGAAATACAGTTCAGCCACCTCTCGCATACGCGCTGCATGAGGAGTAGATCGGGGTAATCCAGGTACTCCAAGATGATATTGAGAAGTTCCGGAAGGTTGCCGGCTTTCTGAGCCGCACTTTCTTGCGCCTCATTCTGCGTCGTGAGATCCATGTTGTGACCGAGGTTACTGATCGAGTGTGTTTTGATGAGGATTAGCCGCCGGTCGTGCAGAAGAGACCCAGATGTTATTTAAAATCGGACGGCTATACAGAATGTGTGAAGGATATGTGAGTATCGTCTTTTCGTAGTTTGTGTGCAGATTTTAGGTCACTAATGGTAGAGCATTCAACCGACTTGGCAGATTGCTTCGAACGTCGCCATTAAATGCAGCGGGGTAACGCCAAAATGGAAAGAACGAGAGACTATAGCGCGGCCTTTAATACTGGGCTAAACATTTTTGAATAATATTGAGACGGTAAAACAGCGAGAAAGAATTGAATAGAAAACAGAGAAACCCTATGCCCTTTACCACCACTAACGCCTTGTCAATTCAGATACCCTCATATGGAAATAACAAAAAAACCAAGATACCAACCCTTTCAGGACGACCCCAGCCTGTCTATACCACCTTCTCCAGTCACTGATATCTTCATAACGCCCAGCATGTTCCGCCTAACTCTGCCTAGTTCTGTTTCATCTTCATCATCCACTATTTCTTCAGCCTCAACCTTGCCTGTCCTTGACCTAGGTATTCCATCCGTTACCAGTGTATTCCACGGAGTGCCAGCTGCATCTTCTTGCAAAAACTCGCCTTCTACAGTCCCCACGTCAGAGTGATCGGAGATTTGCTGGAGTCGATTGTAGAACAGTCTCCACAGAAGGTTATCCATGGACCAGAAGTCTTCATTGCCATCCATTTCCATAGCCAAGTAGGTATCTTGCACATCCAAAAGTCGCCGATTCTGCGTGACATATTGCCGAGCCAGGTGTGTATTACCCCCTCCAGGTATCCCAGGCACCCAAGATGACACTTCTGCCATGGCGTTGTCATGAAGCGGTAAACTACTACGCAGACCTCCATCTAGGAAGCTCTTCTCGCCGTCTGACTTTGGAGTGAGGATTTCCATGAAATAGAAAGGAGCCGCAGAAGTTGCAGCTCCTCGCGCCCATACTTTCGGTGATGTAAGACGGGATTCATCCCCAGCCTCATGTCGCTTCCATTCGTACTTGCCCCTCAATCCGCTTGGGCATGTCGTGCAATAGTAACGCGTACCATTTTGGCTGGTGACGTTTCCCAGGCTAGATGAACCATCCTCAATCGGCTGGAATGTTTTCGATATGATCGGTGATACCATTTGAGCTTGAAAGGTGGACATCAGCAGGTGGAGTTTGCTCTGTTCGCGGTGGATGAGGCGGTGAGCTTGGTCCTTCCATTGAGGTTGGCGTGCTTCAGGAAAGTGTGTGTCTCCGATCGATTGTGACTTTTTCAATTTCTCTAAGAGTTGTAGAATCTCACGGAGGGAACGTCCGTGCTCGTCATACAAGTCTTGAGAAGGGAGATTGGAAACGCCAGTGGTAAACGAAGTCGATTCTCTAGAGGCAAGATACTTCCTGAGAGTCTCCAGTGGTGCCGAGGGCGATCCGTCCCTAGATTCAAAGCCACTTATAAGCCATTTGTCGCAGGCATTGAGCAGAGACAATCGTTCTACTAGGTCATCTATCTGAGCACGAGCTCTGTGATTGAGACCATTTGTGCGATTGACGGAGAAATTGTCGCGCCGGGCTTTGATGCGAGCATCAAGAGGCATTGGTTTTCTCTTCATCATCAGCAAGACCTTGATCAAAGCGGATGTACCAGAAACACATTCGCCGTGTCCGACGGTAGATTTGATCGGGCCGAGTACGAGGGGCATGTTCCTATCACGACTTGTATCGGTGACGTCTATGCGAGAAGGGCGTAGAAAGTCATCTGTAACCCAAGCAGGATATTTTGGTGATACTGGCATGCTGCTGAGTGCATGTAGGAGGTTTCGGAAGTGCATTGAACGTGAGTCTTTTGGCGGAGCCGGTACCAAAGGTGTATTTCGTAGGGGCGAATACGAGAGAATTGGTGATGAAAGAGGTACGGACATCTCTTTATGCCGCTCTTTGTGTCTTTGAAAGAGGTCCAGCCTGTTGAAAGTCTTGTTGCAAAACTTACATTGCAGAGGAGTCTCCTCGTGACTCTTTTCGTGGCGCCTTAGGTACACCAGCCTACTGTAGGATCTTTCGCAATGAACACACTCATGAACCTCCAAGCCTTTCTTGGCTTTGGATGTACGCGCAGTCCATGAATTATGAGCCTCAGTCGATGTAATCTTGGATGGGGTCATCTGTCGACCCTCGTTCGGCGACGGGGGGTCTGGTCGTCTGGAATGTGACGGTTGCTTCACACAAGTGTTGTTGCGCTGTTCTCTCCGTTGCAATCGGTGCCGTCGATCGTTGATGAGAACGTGTCCGGCCTTGTCACTAGCTCGCCGTCTGCCCACTTGATGAGGCTGCAGACTATGCACTGAGTCGGACGTCTCCGCTCGGTCCTCCTCATGTAGACCGTTTGTCGCATACCCTGAGTCGACTAACAAAATCCTGAAGGGTTCTCTGAAACTACTTAGGGGTTCTCTGCGGCAGAAGGGAAGAATACGTTCTGCCGATTCTGGAACGGGTGCTACAACCTTTGGCCAGTTTCTGATTGTCGCGATGCTGCTCAGGTCATCATGTAGGTGATTCGCATAGGCTACGCCTGAGTAACTGTGGGCAAATTAGCTCAAAGCCTCCAAAGAGTTCTTGCAAAACAGACTTACGTCATTCCGAAGTCCAGGCCAATGACGAGTTGAGAATTCTGATCCACCATTGAAGGAGGTGCGCTAACAACATACGGGCTCTCGTCTACGGAAAGTGAAGTGCCGTCGATCAATTCGTTGGATGATGAGATTAGTTCATATGGCTTGTCATCCAACGAGAATTTGCTGGTATTCATACCCTCCCCAACTAGATCGGTGATGTGGTACTTGCGCTTCCAGTTCTCAGTTTCTCGGATCAGAAATTCATTGAGTCCCATAACTGCATCCGCTGAGAGATGATTAGACGAGATACTTAGAGGAGCAATATGGCGACGATCCACGAGGCCTTCTTCGTATAGGGAATTAGTCGGGCTTTCGAGGTTTTCGTCATAGGTTTGTTGACGGGAGATCATATGCCGCAAGCTATCATCGCCGATAAATATGCTAGCTGTCCCACCCCTACGTTCGTATGTTTCCATTGCGGCCTTGAGCGATCGGATAGTAGGTCGAATGACACCGGCGAGACTTTCCTTGTAAACAGGTATCTTGATGACGACATGTGGCATAGGAACCCGACGTTTGATCTTGACTAGCTGGCGGGAATGCCGTGATCGAACGTGTGACAGAACAAGAAGGGTGATACATGCGATGACTAAAGCGCCTATGGAATATCCGACAAGGAGCCCTAGAAAGTTTCTTGGTCGGATACAAAAGTCTATCATGGTAGAACAGCATAGTCGATCGACGATGGTAAACACCAGAAAGCTTCCCGCTCCAGTCATGCATACGATACCAGCAGGGCTGTTGAGGGGCCGTAGTTGCGATATCTGCGAATGCCAATCATGGTGAGCCGTGTAGGAAAGTAGCAGATATATCGAGCCGAATGCGAAAGACGTAGATGTCGAGATCCCCGCCTGCATAACAACGAAGCAGATGAGAGGCGCGTCAGGTTCCAAGTGTAGTGCCCAGAGTAATCCACGCAACGCTGCGATAAGAGATGCTCCGACGCCGTTTCGTCTAGTCCATAGCCATAAAATAGCTTTGGAAAGACCCACGCCAAATAGATGTAGTGTCAGTATGCTAGTCATGAAGATGTAGCCAACGGAAGCCCCATATTGGGTGGCGGAAAAACCCGTGCTGCATGATGAGAACAGGAGGAAGCCGATAATGCTGCTCCACAAGACGAAGGTATCGTGCACAGCTGCCGCATCGTATGAATGTTCCCTATCACGAGGGTATATTTGAAGCGTAGTAGCTGCATCAGTCGAACTGCTAGGATACCGTATCTGGACATTTTCGTCATTCTGCTCAAACTCCCTGACGATATGCGAGCTGCAATGGTTATCCCCGGAGGTCCAGGACTTTTCACGATGCGCAGATCTCAAGTTAGTAGCCATTGGTCTTCTAGGAAAGCAACATGTGAAAATTAGTAGTGTAACCCAGATATCGATGCATAGGCACATTGGCGAAGCCAAATGCGAAATTGGGGAAAGCAAATCCGGCCAGACAGTGTCAGACATCTGGTGCAAGATGCTGAAGATCGCGAGGGAATACTTCAGCACCTCTGATTCAGGTTTTCTGCACAAAACGGACCAGGTGCGGTGCGCTATGTGCTGCAAAACAAAAGCGATGCGTAGATTGTATGGCCGGAACGTCACCAATTCTGTGATGGTAGACTACATGAGGTTAACGAATTTTGCATGGTGATATGAGCTCGCAATCGACTTACAACGCATGATGAAGCTATGAAGGCTCCAACGAATATGGCTGCTGTTGCTGAAGGTGATGCTGACCAGAGGACTGTACCGATGACCGCCGAGACCACTGAAGGTAGAACAAGGCCAACAATTCCAATCGAATAGTCGCCGATTGTGACGAGAGCTTCAATGATATCGAGACGTGACAAGCGCCGAGACATATATCCAACGGGGTCGATCGTCCTTCCCAGGAGTACGTAGATCCTTGATGCCAGGATTGCTGGGCAAAGCGCAAGTGCAATCAACTGTGATCTTTGAGGTAGTGCCGAAGGCAAGACTTTCCAGACAGCGCCTAAAGGCTTTTTCCAATCAACTTCTAGAAGTTCAGAGTGCGTTTTCTCTTTTTGAGGTGATTTTACGTTATGATGCGACGATTCCGACCAGCAGACAAGCACGAATCCGATGACGAGGGCGACGAGAACGGTAATTTTTACGATCGAAACAAGTCGCTTAACTCGTCGGTAGCAAAGTATCGACAGGGGAATTGTGCAGAGGAACGACACAAGCGAAACAGGGTACACAAGGGAGAACACTATGTGTCGCAGACTCAAGCGGTCGCTAATCTGGGCGACATTCCAGGCGAAATGGACATCGATCAGTAGTACCATGACTCGATAGGCTAGTCGATTCCGACGAAGCGGCAAGTTGATGTTCAGTAATTTTCGTATGATGAAAGTGGCTGGGAGACAACAAGCCCACGTCGCGAGTTGTACCGACAGGAAAACCACGATATGGAACAGTGGTCGAGTCTTGGAACGAGTTGGAATAGCGAATGCATATTCTGTGCCGCTCGGAAATTCCCAGGTCGTGTAGTTGTACTCGTATGTTTCTTGCGAGGTTTCAAACATTGAAGCAGCGATACAGTTTACGATGAGTGTCAGCGTACAGTTCATTGCCACGGCTAACATATCCTCAAGGAACTGGCCCCAAACATAGCGACTTCTCAGGTGGCTCGGGAGAATATCTTTCGGTGCGCCGGATTTTGCGAGTTGAATGGAGGGGCTTGAGGAGCTACTAGCCGAGGTGTTTACTAGTCGATCGTTCGGTACGTAATTTGCCATTGTAGTGTTTTCGAAGATCGCCTCTAGGTCTGCGATGATCTGGTGTCCAGCCAGAATGTACGCAGTCCCTGTCCTTTTGCAGCCCGCAACCAGATGTCCGTACGTCACACCCGTGTTTGCATCGATGACGGTAGAGCCGCATGCTCCGTTAGCCAAAGGACCATTGAGGCGAACGATGTGAACTTTTTTGAACTGATTGCTGTTGGGTAGACGCATAGATGTAGGAGTGTTCGAAAGCTGACCTTCGAGCCGACCACCAGTTGCTGTGACAGCGAACACCTCGGCATCTGCTTTTGGATGGGCCGATACCTGGTCATACGCGAATGTCTGCGAGACGTCGTGCGCGGAGAATAGTAGATGTTCCTTTGCAATCGGGTCAAGGATTTCGATTAGAGCCCAATCATGCTCCAATGACCAGTGAACCAGGGTTCCAAGAGGAGAGAGCGATGCGCGTGCCGGTAGGACGAGAGGCTCACTCGCAAGGAACCTTCGACGCGTGAAGGCGAATGGTGCTAGTCGAGCATTAGCATCTTCGAGGGTGGTCCTGATATCGTCGTGTGCAGCTGCGGTGTTTCTGGCCTTTGGGGTGGAGCTTCCTGAAAAGATGGACGAACGCCGAGAGCTTCCACTGCTCAACGACGCACCATTGGACCAAGTATCGGGACTGCGGCTCCCAATGCTCATGATGGCGAGTTCTGCTTCATCGATTTCGTCTTCGGAGTCGGATGAGTCGGACTCGTAGTTTTCGTCCTCCGTAGAGTCCAAGGTTTTATCCTTGGAGGCACTTCCTCTGAAAGCGTGGAAGACGGTTTTGTAGAAGATGCGGTCGCCTCTGCGTATGACATTACCGGTGGCGGGGCGTAATGAGTCTGGATGAGATATGTATATCTTCTGTCCTAGGACGCTTGCTTGCTCCGAGGCATCAAACAAGACTTCGGTCGCGATTTGTTGATCGATCGCGGGCACCTCGCTCGAAGCCAACTCCTCGATTTGATCACAGCCTGGATCTTTGCGGACATATTCCGCCCTAAACTCCGGATATCGCGACAGGACACTGCAATCCTTCATTGCTTTTCGAGCTTCCTTTCGCGTCTGTGAGCTTTTCGAAATAAATACGATGGTAGGTACTGCGTTTTCTGGTCTGTCTCCGACCATGTATAGCGATAATGTGACACGATCGTTGCCAGGGATCGTTTTGAAATGTTTGTTGAGGTACCTCGTTATCTGGGATTCTATGGTGCGCTCATACAAGTCTTTCGGTTCCCCCTTTACTTCCCAGCAGAGCTTTGAACGGCCACAACGGCCAACAGGATCACCAAGTGGTGAGGCCTTTTGTGGTATTCTCGTACTTTGGTCCTTGAGCCCCAGAGCTAGGATGGCTTCCCTTAGTTGAGAGATCATGACATCTGCACATGAGCCCTCAAGCCCTTGTTACAATGCCGAAAAATGATACAAAAATGACTTTTGACTGAAAAGCCTAGGCAGATATGAGAACGAAGGGCGAGAGAAAGGGCGGCACAGGCGTAGGCGTAGTACAGCACGGAGCCTCTGCACCCAGCGTGAGTGAACTGCACTGCCACATGCTGAACCCATCGCCAACCCCTTCTTCTTCGGTGTGACGCATTGGGGCGCAGTCGACTGTTGTTAGGCGACGAGGCGTCGAGGTCCTGCACGACGGTTCAGCCGTGGCGCCCTTCGTATTGACGCGCCTCTCTCTACGAAACCAGAACCGCGTCTATGGGCATCAGTGAGACATTACGGGTGACAAAGACGCTTTCAAGCACATACAGTATAGACCAGACAGTTGAGGAACGAAGTCTATTCGATTGTGTTTGAGATGGATGTGTAGATCAATTAGTTGGCTGTTAATGGAGAAGACGCGCACAAACTCGCTTGGGGCTGCTTTACGCTAATAAAGTTTGAACAATCACGAGTGACCTACAAGCACCCAGCCACCACAAAGTCGGCAACTACTGATGCCATAGGCCAAACCATCTTTCCTCGCAGTACCGAGCCGGAACGCCACTGGTTAACTCGGGGCAACCATGAGAAGGAAAACAATATCTGTACAGGACGCTACGTCATTGTTAATGAAGTTTCGCCAGGGGACCAGAAGTCGAAACGGGAATCTCAAAGCCCAGTTCTATTCTCTCTACGTGGGATGATACGCTTTGTACACCTGCATAGCGCCCTCAATACTTTGTACGAG
Organism: Periconia macrospinosa; assembly: GCA_003073855.1. Classification (NCBI taxonomy): domain Eukaryota; kingdom Fungi; phylum Ascomycota; class Dothideomycetes; order Pleosporales; family Periconiaceae; genus Periconia; species Periconia macrospinosa. The sequence continues at coordinate 121,332 of KZ805370.1, forward strand.
TCCAAAGAAGATTGTCAGGAACAGAACAAACACAGCGACCCAGAAAGTGTACCACTGGTATCCGTTTCGCCGATCGTGCCACCATTGGCTAAGCACTTCAGGCCGACTCTCATCAAAAGCTTGCTTCAAAATGACAAGTCGATCGTGCCAATATGTGTACGTCTCGATCTGCCGATCATCTAGGTGTAGTTTCCCTACACTAGGTAGGTGTCTGTCGATGGGTGGGAGGTCCGGGAGGCCTCTTAGGTACTTCGAGGTCGGCGCGTCATCTTTCGGGAATAGCAGTGCAAGAGTGCGCAACGTCTCTTCGATCAGTTGTAGCGGATATATAGAATTCTTCTGTCGCTTCATTCTGGTAAGAAAAGAGGCGTGATGGAAGACGGCAACAATTTTGTCGTCCTGTGCCATCCTCAAGTGGTCCGCGAGGTTATCTGTGGGCACAAACTTGATTCCTGCTATTCTGTCCAGATTACACGCCGTGAAGGTCTTTTCGAATCTGATGTTGCCGCTGCTCAAGACTTGCGGTTCGCTGAAGTGAGAAGCAACGGTGTCCTTGAGGGTTCCCTCCTTCCAGACTAGACGCGAGCCTCTTTCTGCGATGGATTTGTTCTCGCTGATGTTGATCATCAGGTACAATCGAGCTGCGAGGTCGACACTATTGTCCAGTATCGAGGTTGCGTTGGTTGGAGGGTTTGGTCCCGCGAAAAGGGTTTTCAGGTTGTCTCTTGTCCTCTCTCGAGTGTATCCTGCGTCCAGGTCCCGCGCGATGTCGATAATGTGTTGATGTGTACGGACAACGATGTGCCTTCCTCGTTGATGTAGAGCATGATCGCACTGGTTTTCGTAGTACTCAAAGTATGGTCTCCAATCAAGATCCTCCTGTAAATCTTCTGGTTCCCACTCTGCATCTTCCTTCTCCTGTTCGGTGGAGGCCGGCCATAAAGCATCGATAATAACGTCGCGGGCTGGTGGTGACGGGGTATCTTGCAACTTTTCTACGAGATGATTCATGATGTGGGACGACCTTCAATCAGATACGAGTGGACAAAACTGGAGAAGTTGCAGAAGTCGGATTTTCCATATCATATCTCGAGCAGTTACTGGTGGTGGCGCAGCAGCAGTGAATGTCTATGATTGGCCAGAATAGGGGGCTCAAGCGACAGGCCTAAGCGAAATTCCTGGGAACCACCTGCCATCCCACCACCTCCTCGACACCTCCCGCCTTGTTACTATTGACTGATTGCTATGCAAGGACTCACGAATGCACTACTTATCGGCCGAGTGATTTCGATTTTTTCGCCGCGGTGCCCTAGATTGTGAACCTAGGGTTCCGTTCACAGCCTCTTTGCCCAGAACACAGCACTTCGACGAGAGTGAAGGTATGGGGCCAAGTAATTGTGGCGCTCATTACAGGCAACTCTTGGAAATAATCTGTCATATGTGCAATAGGATGGCACAGGTTTAATTCAACGGTATGCCTCCCTAATGTGAATATCCTACTCTGATGATTGCGACACTCGATCCCGCATGAATGTATCTTCTGGTACCAGCAGGGCCTTCCTGCGGTGGCTACCCTTTTTACGCAATAGCACGCCGACATTTTCAAACTCGGACACACCGGCACCCAACAGATATGCCTTTGTTTTCAATCCAGCACCGCAGCAGCAGCAGCAGCAGCATCAGTCCTTAGAGCTTCCTCGTGTCGTGGATTACGAGATGCAAAGTTCACCACAAAATTCACTCGATCCTCCTCAAGTTCAACAATACGCCTACCCACATTCACCCGATCCTCCATGTAATCCCCCATATCAAGGCTATGGCCCAAGTGCTTCACCCCCTCCTAGCTCGTCGTGGCCCGGAAATTCAACTGAACTGCCTGCCCATGAACGTGCTCAAACAGGACAGCATGATGCGGCAGGAGTGCCAAAGACTCCACCTTCCATGATGCCGCAACCTCCCTATGGGCGGCCTCTTGACGAGAGAGCACGTTCAAAATTGGAGGGTCTCCATTCATGGTGTTCAAGTCAAGCTAGACCACCTGGCGTTTTAGCTCCCAGTGCGCCTCAATCTGTAGATGTCTTAAGTCAAGAAGCCCGGTATTCGCCGCCCCCAGCGCTCCAACCTACTCCACCAGAGATTACAGTGGAAGACGTAGACAACGCAACATCTACAACGCAAAAGCCGATAGCCGTTCCACCCTCCTGGGAGCGAAACCCTCCCACACTAGGACTTGACCCTCCCGTTGATCAAGTACCACTAGAATCGCCTGGTCTGGTTCCACCGATTACGAACCTACCAATGAGTACCCCAGATCTATCTGCAGGCACTACAGATGCAGGCGCGTACGATACTGAGCGCCCCTTTTGCTCACTCAACTTGGTATGCTATCGAGGAGGCACCAGGGGATGCGTCTTAAAGCAGCTCCAGACAGTGCTTGCATCCCGATTCGCGGATGTGGAAGTCTTCAAGATAACGCTCGCGAAGAACTCTCAGTTGATAGCGACAGACCGAAGATTCTTCAAAGAGCTGCGCCGGCTTTACTCGAGTCAAATGTCTGGATTCTGGAGGCGGTACTTTAGTCTGAAAACACTCACTGGTCTTCGACTCCTTGCTGTAAGTGCTTCAGCGATTAATGCAAATACAGGCACTAACATGTGTGACCTCTAGTACTCACCAAGCACAAGACCAGCCGTCGTACCCCTCGACGATCTCATCCTCCAAGAGATGTTCTATGCATACGAACATCCTGAAAGTGTGCATAGCCAGACTGAGTGGATCGAATGGGTCTTTCGCTTGCGGCGACGCGACAAACGACATGCCCTTGAGTTTGTCGAGGGTTGGAATAGCACACGCGTTATTATCGCTGGAATGCTTCCCTGGTTATTTTCATGCATCGTGGGTGTGGCGTGGACAGCTGCCGGGAAGGATACACAAACCGCTTTCACTGTTGCGAGCTTTATCCTGACGTCTGGGACAGGTAGGTGCTTTCTCTAGTAATGTCTTCAGAAGAGTAATGCTGACGGCGTTCGGTACACAGTCATTCTCGCCTTACTTGCCGTCATCAGTGGGATCGAGTCTTCGGGTAGGAGACATTCGCCTTTGGTTTAGTGTCGTAGTGAGACCTTCTGAAATTATGACTTTTTCCTGTGCAAATATATGCTACCAAAATCCTGTGGAGTAGAACAACATGTCTCGGACTCCGGTTCGTGTAAGCAACATACAATTTGACGAGAGCGGTGTTTTCTCTACGACTGATTCGAATCGACTCTTCCTCTTGTATCTTACAGTCTAAGCGCCAAGATAGAATTGGACACTATCAGAGCTCGTCGTCTTGAGCAGGAGGAGACGACTCTCGACATGCCCAGTCCATCAGAAGCAGCTATACCGCACTATATGATCAGTGCCGTCGCTGGATGACTACAGGAACCTCCCTCCCAGCATGCTGGATGGCACGCTCGTTGGAATTCTTCGCGCTTTCCAGGCTCCAGCTTCTTTCTGTGTTTCACTACTTCCTTTCGTCTCTGGATTCAGCCAATGCCCATTTCACCTGTCTCGCACTGTCCCTGCGCGCCTCTCTCTTGATTCTTCCCTCCTGTATGCTCCACCGCAAACTTGCGTTCTTGCGTCGCTTCTTCAAGCTCACTTTCGCTCAGTACTTTAGTCCACCCCACTTTAGTCATCGTCATTGTCCTTCTCATCTTCGATCCAGCCCTGCCACGCTCGCGTTCCCTGTTAGTAGTGCGAAATGCCTGTATCATTCAAACTCATCCCTATCCCAATGTCTATGCCCACATCTAACAAATCCCCAGAGCTCCCATGGTAGAAGTCCGTTTCCATGTTCGCAGGCACAAGCTCCAAGTCTAGGTTTTTACTTGATATGGGTAATTGTAGGTGCATAGGGACCAACGTCGGCATCGAAGGTTCCCGAAAAGGTTCAGGCGACCGCTCCGTCTAGGATACGGGCATTGGCTGAAGTAATGAAACCGAAAGGCCAGGTTGTTGCTGTGCGTTCGTAACCGAAATGCTATTTGGAGTTGGTAACTCGCGCAGCGGCCACGCAAGAGTGGAAGTCCAATCCCCATGCAGCTTCTCCATCATCTGGAACGCCACACGCTTTGCCCAACGCTTCACCATAGGCTTAGGCATCTTGTGCAGTATTGTCGCCCAATGTATGAAGATCAGCAACGGGACGTCGTTACAGTCCGAGAGTAGGTCGAAGTATTCTGGCTGGACGGCATTGGAGCCATTGGCAATAATAGGCCCAACGTCGCGGGTAGCGCTTGATCTCAGAAGCCCACTCGTGAAGATCCCAGAAAGCATGACGATTTATCTCGGCACGCTCATCGTCGTCATCATCGTTGTCCGGATCTTCTATTGCTCCAGTGACAATCCTTGCAAGGTTCTGAAGCGCGGATCGAAGAGCGTGGTCTGGTTCTACGTGCTCGTTCGCTAGTCGGGCAACCAGGTGGGACCAGAGACTTGACTTGTGGTAGAACTTCCCAGACTCAGACTTAATCTTTAGACCACTCCAGAGTACTCTAACGCACTTTATGTAGTTGAAATCGGCATGTCCACGTAATGTCTTAACAAAAGACTCAGAGAGAGTCTAAGAGACTCGCTACATCTCTTCTACATAGACACGACACACACTATCGTACTCACACACAACCACAATAATTCTCCACGTATTAGGCCTCATTTTCTTCACCTATTTTCACTGTTCGTTTAACAGACACGTCTAGTGCGACACTTAGCGACCATCTGGATCGCCTCCTTCTCTCGTATCGCCCTGATATCTCGCTTATTTGCTCCACTAACAATGCTAATACTGTAAGTTTACTGCTGAACTTAAAAGCACCAAAGTAAAATATTTCGACAAAACATTGAAACGACGCAGCAGATTGATCGTAACATAATAGATAATCTGTTCCATGACGTGCATTGAGTATACCGAGACGTTATCTAGTATGTTATCTATCCGTCTTATAGCACCTCTTGCTTGTTGCCCATATCTCCCGACCCCGGCAACACAGTACGAGTAATCCCGAATCTTACTAGCTCCACAGCAAGAAAAAACACATTTCTCAAAATGGACCTCCAGCGTTGCAGATTTCAGTGCCCTCCCTCGCTCTGCCAACAATCTCAACACTACCTGGCCATCCGAACCAGCCGGACATATATTGCCCGCAATTACTGTTCATTTGATTGTGCGCATGCCAGGCATCATTGCTATCAAGGTTTCCAACACTATTAGGCCTGCTGATGCAATAGTATGTAATAACAGCTTCGACAATTATACCCATCAAAACTGTAGTGTCCGGACCGGTGCGGATTTCCTTCCCGCTGCCGACCGCTTCAGCGAGACCCTTAATTGCTGAACAATAGTTAGTGGCCGGCGTACTATACATTGTTCAAAGAACCCATACATCTGTCTACGCCAGAGCTGTCTAGCCTGTGGCCCCAGCAGTCCGTTCGGCGTTTTTCATGCAGTGCCGATTTAGCAGCACGGCCAAACTTGGCCCTACGCGTATGTACCGTAGGGTCGTGAGTGACGATAGGAACGAGGCCTGGATCAGACAAGGATTCGATGACTTTGGTCCCGTTATTGTAGTTATGGCTAATGAAAACGCCAAAATGATCGGGAATATGTGGCATTAGGACGGCGACTGTTAAGCTGGTGGTCGCGGCTAAGGCGAGTAAAGTTGAGTGAAGATGCATAGTGTAGTTGAAGCCGATGGGCAGAACGAGATGCTTGAGAGTGGGATAGTAGAGTACTGTTGATGTTTTGCGTTGGGAATACTTTTCTTCTGCGGACAGACGCCCCTTTTATATACAGGACCTCAGCGGTGGCTTGAGGTGAAAGGGAAGACACATGTAAAGACTAGTTCACTTCTAGCTGAAGGATCTATTGATTCTTACTGAAGGATTTATCTGATTGGACATTTACAGTTTGCAGTATAGGAGGCCAGAGAGCAATTACTGCATTTGTTAAAGTCGACTGATTAAATCTTTGATTCAATGCAAGGCGCCTTCCTGAGCCCTGTCACAATACCGCCGGTTTCCACCAATGATAGGACATTCAGGGTGGGCGCAGTGACCAGCAATCCCAATAAATTATGTGTTTTCGTAAATCTGATTATGAAATTGAGCACGTCAAACTTCTTTAAGATTTTAGCTGCTGATGCCAAGTGTCCTATACTTCACTTACGCAGGAAACCACAGTACAGTCACGAGACACAGATTCGTTCGCGTAAGCAACTAGCGCCTTAATATACGCAAGGGTGTATAATCACATAACTGAGAGATTCTAATTAGCGCTCTACATGAGCTGCTAAAATGCAGGATATGTAATTAATTTTACTCCAAATCTGTGGGCCGTTACGTAGCCGTCAGCTTAAACAAACAGACCCTAAGGTTAGCACTTAAGCGGCGCTACGCTTCGTAATCGAATCGCCTCGACTAAAGTCCCAACTAACGCCCCTGGAATCGCCCGGTGGATTAGTGGGTCTTAAAGGGCAGCGTATGCCTCCTGTAGGTGTAAGCCGTATAGAGTATCGGAGTATCGGAGTATCGGAGTATCGGAGTCAGCGCTCTAAGCCTTGCCAGGGAATTATACAAGCCGCCTACTAGTTTGTAATATAGCCGTGTAAAAGTAGCCTAGCTTTGCATTAGAGTCAGTAACCTTAATCTTGTTAGGTAATTAATTAAATAAGCTACCTACCAGTCTACAGCCTTCTTTTTTAGCGCTAGACTAACTAGCGACAGCATTCTAAGATAACCTCTCAGAAGCCAATCTGCGCAGGTAAGTTTCTGGTCAGATTATAGTGTCTTGGATTGGACGCTCAGACAACACCACCCAAGAATACAGGGAGCTGGAGGCAACTTTCCTTAACGAACCTGTCTGGCTGCTGGAAGGCGATGCAGGCCATTCTACGCAGCAGGGGCAGAATATACAAGACGGGGGGTGGCGCCGACTTGCTTTACTGTAGGCCCCGATAGTAACCTAGGGTGGCCCTGCTTATCCGGCCTTGCGTAGGCTTTTATTAAGTAGCATCACGTAAACTACGGGCAGAGAGACAGCGCCCACTAGGTTCACGGGCGCTCCGCAAGTTAGGCTGTCAATGCCACACAGCACCCACCTCACAATTCCATTCAATTAGCAATTAGTCTCACTGCTTACTCTATTTCCACTAACTTCGAACCTGGTCTTCCCCTCTAAAACTTCCCCACATCCACCGCACAAACATGCCTCTTTCCTTCCACCTCCATCAAAGTCCACAACCCAACCCCCTTCTCCAGACTCAAATCCTGCGGGATGGCCGGAAACACATCCTTCTCTATCTTCTGTCCTCCCTTCCACGTAAAAGAAACCAGGTCTCCGCCGCTTTGCGTTAAGAAATACTTTCCATCCACACTCGTTGCGCCCTGAACCTTGGTCTCACCGTGCTGCACCGCCTCGCTAGCCGTCGCCACATCTCCACTAGTCTTCAACAATCGATTCGTATAATCCAAATCCCATCTCACAACCCTACAATCCGTCCTAACCTTACTATACTCCCCCACAACCAGCGAATCCGGCTTCGTCGTCCTATCCAAACTCACAAACGAAAACCTTAGATCCTCGACACCGCCCTTCTTCTGCCATGCATACATCCGGACCTGAGGCAAGATGTATTTATATCCATACGCCCCATATTTATCGCCCACTTTCCCGATCTTGTCATCGATGGAGTCGTCGACAGTGTAGATATGGTTGAGATCGAAGACGCGGAGGCCGCCGTCAGTATCGACGACGTAGAGAAGGTTGCCGTACCACATGACCCCACCAGCATGCAATCCTTCGATTGCTTCGAAGTTGTCGTCGCCTTTGGGTCGCGCCAGAAGAACGTGTCTGTATTTCTTTGTCTCGCGGTTCACGAATGTGATTCGTGCACCTCTCTTCCCGCCCTCGTAGTGATCTGAATGCCAGCTGACAAGATGCACTCTAAACCCCTCATACACGCCCGTTTCGTACGCATCAGCACTCGTAGTAAGACCCTGGGGATACCATTTTTTGGTATTCATGTCATCGAATGAACCAGAGTTTTCCCAGGTGTAGGAAGTACCGGAGACGAGGTTCTTCACGTTGGGGGAGGATGATTTGGTATCATGGTTTAGGTTTCCCATTATGCTGCCAATTTTGGCATTGGGCAGGAGCTTATCGAGATTCGCGATTGCGGAGGAGTAGGCGGATTGTTTGAGCGTATAATCGCTCTTGGTCAAATTCTTCCATGCTGCAAATGCCGGGGTTGTGAAACCGAGCACCGCGAAGGCAACAAGTGTAGAGGTTGGAAACTTCATTCTGTAAGAACTGTGCTGCAAAAATCAAAATTCAAACTTAAAGGTGCGATCAGAACACTACAGATAGTAGGCCACGCTTAAATATATGCACCATGACCTTGGGACACGAAATGACGAGCTGAAGTTCAAGGCCGTTGATCCCAAGTTAGCGGGACCAAAAATGTACATCTACGACTAAATACGATGGGTCGGAGATTAGGGTGCTCGTATTCCCGCCAACCGTGCGCCGCATTCTTCGCATTCGGGCGCACTTAGCGGGAAGATTATTTTTACGTTTTAAGCATAATTGGGTGGGGCGTGCTTGGCGGGTGGAATCGTGCCTGACAAGAGATCGCAATTTAGAACACCGTATTAACTCGCAAACAACGTAAGCGCCGTTTTTCTTAGCAGAAGAGAATAGCATTATACTATTAGTTATTAGGGTACTAGCTTATAGAAGCTACGCTCTAGCAAGCAGATTCATCTAATCGTATACTATATTCTCTTCTACCAAGAAAGACGGCGCTTACGTTGTTTGCGAGTTAATACGGCAGCTTGGTCTATGCTTGACCACTTGAGCTATCAGGCCCGCCACAGATATTAAAGAATCCATTGTTTCATGCGAGATTCACTGCTTCTGTGGCTTTTCTTGCTGGGTTAGATCATCAATTCCTTGGTATCAGCTTAGACATGTCCTTTTATGCACTGGGCTGGGAGCGTGAACGTGTTTAAGGCATCAATATAGAGTCACCACTTGAACATAGACGTTTCTCAGATGATAAAATATTTGGGAAGACTTGCAAGAGAATCAGGGTTGAGAATGAGACCAAACACGTTCCCGCGCTCGCCCGCTCATTCCGATCACCTCTCCTGGCCTGCAACGACATAGCTTTATACTGATTTAAATGAAAGTACATCCGTTGAGTCTGGTAAATTGACTTCATCACCTTTGTCTTCCTACATGCAGTACAACTTATAGAAACCTAGGTATAATACTTTCCTTTTTGGCTACGTCGGTCATCGCACATTCTCCCGTACGGTATGAAGTTGCTCCCAGATAAGCTTATCCTATTCATAGAAATTCGGTGCCGCTATCTAACGACGGATACCACATTTTTAAACACATTCGCTCGAAGATAGCATCGCTGCATAGCTACTTGCGAGTAAACATCAGAACCTTTTATCACGACGCTTTTTGTTCTTACATCATAAGGATAACTAGTACTGCAAGATATTCTATGTGAGAAATCAAATCATGTTCTCTAAGGACGTAATTACGGCGTTGAGCGTGTTGTAGAGGGTTGTCTTATATCCATCCCTATTTGTCAATGTACGAGATACTGCAGCTATGGGCCTGTGGCTACCTACATTGTACAGGACACTATGCCGCATTCAGAAAAACCCGCGAACTCTTCACGCACAGACGTCCACGCTACCCCATCTAGGTAACAGGAGGAATCATCGCGGAGAAGATTGAATCTACGAAAGCTTTAAAATATGGTTTCGTACGGAGTTAAGAGTAACAGAATTATCTCACGGCGGATCCAACGGACGAATCTCTCGAGATTGTGCAAAACTGGGATCCTCAGCTAGCTAAACTCGAGCCCAGAGAGAGGTATAAGAGCAGTCGATACATCCACCTCCATAACATCTATCCATCACGCGACTCAGATCATTTTCGACCCTCAAATTCGGTCAACAATATCCTATCAGTGACGCTTCGTTACAAACATACGCCATGGCTTTCGCAATCCCCACTAGCCTCCAGAAAAACATCGATGACACTAAAGTCGAGTATGTTCAGCTCGGGACTTCAGGTCTACGCGTCTCCGTACCCATTCTAGGAGCCATGTCTTTAGGCTCTTCTCAGTGGGAGTCCTGGGTTCTTGACGAGGCGAAATCGCTCGAAATTCTCAAGGCGGCGTACGATGTCGGCATCACGACATGGGATACTGCCAATGCCTACTCAAATGGAGTGAGCGAGGAAGTTATCGGGAAAGCCATCAAAACTTTCAACTTGCCGCGAGAGAAAGTGGTGATCATGACGAAAGTATGGGGTTACGTTTCCGACCAAGTGAACGTCAATGGGTTCATGTTTGGGCAGCAAATGCAGCAGACCAAGGAATATGTCAACCAGGGAGGTAAGCGTGCTCCCGTTGGAGCCAATTTATTTACAGCATACTGATGCAAACCTCTGTAGGACTTTCTCGCGCAGCCATCTTCAATGCCGTCGAAGCCTCACTCCGACGCCTCGATACGACTTACATCGACGTCCTCCAAATCCATCGTTTCGACCCCACAACGCCCATTGCTGAAACAATGTCAGCCCTCCAAGACCTTGTTGTCTCCGGTAAAGTGCGCTACATCGGTGCCTCGTCCATGTGGGCCACGCAATTCGCACGCATGCAGCATTACGCCGAGCAACGAGGATGGGCTAAGTTTGTCTCTATGCAGAATCTGTACAATCTCTCGTACCGTGAAGAGGAAAGAGAGATGAACAGATATTGCAATGAAACGGGAGTCGGCCTCATTCCTTGGAGTCCTCATCATGGGGGTCTACTTGCGCGCCCGTTGGACACGGGGGACAGCACACGAGCAAAGACACCGAACCCGATGGTTGGCCCACCAACAGATGCCGATAAGGAGATTGTAAGGCGCGTAGAAAAAGTAGCGAATGACAAAGGGTGGAGTATGAGTCAGGTGTCTTTGGTCTGGCTCAAGAGCAAGGGAGCCGTACCCATCGTCGGATTGTCAAATGTAGCTAAGATTGAGGAGCTGAGTGGGCTGCGAGGAAAAGAGCTGTCTGCGGATGAAGTGAAGTTCCTCGAGGAGCCATATGTACCAAAAACGATCATGGGCCATTTTTAGACAGTGTGTACGCGCTAGGCATTTCCCCGAACAATGAACATGGCGAAATTTATTGATTAGAATACAAAATCCCCATTCTCAACTGCGTCTCGTAGCATAGCATTACCTAATACATCGACGACAGTTTCCAAGCGAGCCTCCAGCCACTGTTTCTTCAAAACGGGAGCATGCTCTGTTCTCACGGCGACAAGCATTGGCCATGAAATAAGGTGAGCCAATTTAGGCAGAATCTCACCGACTGAGTTCACAGCACAGTCCCCGATTTCTATAGACCAGGACTCGGATCCAACTTGGCGTGACATGTTAGGTGTATTGAATAGCGACAAAACTCCGGAACACATGTCTTCTGTCAATATATCGAGCTTAAGTTGACAAGCGGCACGTTCAATTTGCACAAATTGTTCTTGAGCCCGATCGGGTAGCAGAGCACCGAGCGCTCTTACGCGAATGCTGTTCGCGATGAGGCGTAAGGCCCTATATCGATTCCAGACAGCGGCATGAGCGTGTGAAGTGTACTTATGAATAGGGAACCCATCTTGATACCGCTCAGAATTTGCATATTTCCACTCGTTTGGTAAGTTTCTAAACCACTCCTCAAGTGAAGAATCGATCTCCTCAGCCTCAGCTACGATAACCAGAGGACATACGTTTTCAACAGGGAAATGTTCCTGGCAGCACTGTGGTATCGCAACATCCTGTGCTCCATGAAGGTACAATGACTTGGACCGAAGGTCGCTTACACGATGCATGAGGCTATTTATATCCCAGGTGGCGGAACATTCTTCGTAATCTGCATCCCTGAGCCAGCTTGGACCGGTAATCCCTCGAAGAACCCCAATACGCATCTAGAAATAACCATTTAGTAACGGGGCAATTGTGTCGGCAGGCGCACGCACCAAACTTTGCTTGATAGTTGCATCCAGCGCTGGATTAGATGGACTGGCCTTGAGAAACCTTTCTTTTAGCAAACCAGCAGCTCCTTTTTGATGAAACACATTCTTCCAAAATCGAGATCCAACCGGGTCAGGTCTAAAGCCGGCGTCTCTGGGATTGTGTGAATTGAGACCCCACATGACCTCCTTATAAGTCTAATTAGCATTTGTGAGTCCTTCAATATATGATACCCTTCAACGCACCTCGAAGTCACCTAGAAGCATAATGGCCAGTATCAACTCATTAATCTCGCTCGCATTAGCCGCATCCACACCAGCCTTGATTCTTTTTAGAGATGTTGAAAATAGCGCCTTAGCCTTCTTCCAAGAATTTTCTGAGTGTTTTACACGCCCAAAAACTGCATGCACGTAAGCTAAAAAGGCCACATGCAGACTCGAATCCGGACTCGCTTTCCTCCAATACGCGACCACGTGCGTGGTGTATTCAAGACCAAAACTCGGAAGTTCATGGGATTGAAATGAAAAGTTCTCCACCCAGAAATTTACCGCGTGCAGTTCTACCGGATGGAATACGCTGGGTGCAATAGCGGGTGGTGGTAGAGCCACCTTAGACAATACAGATTGTGCATGTCTATCTGAATTTCGGGGTCGGCGTTGCTGGCCTTCAGCATAACCATTTTCGCTTCTGAAAGGTAGCCCATTGTCGTTGGAATCCCATGTACAGATGAAATTCGATTTTCGACATCGGCCGCAGAGAGGTCGAGAGGAATCGCACTTTTTTTATACACGTGAGACGACAATCAATTGAAAGGACAGGGTAGAAATTTTACCTTGATTCGACGACGCTTACACTATAGAACAGAGTCAATTTTAGTTTGTTTCTCGGTTCGACTGGTCACGATTTACCGTGCGACAGCCAGGACTTGGATACACCATGTCACAACTTTGTCCAAGTCTATAACAGGCGTGTCCGTGGGGTAGAGTCTGGTCTGGGAAGTTTGTAGAGAGGAGTATTTGCCTGATTGGATCAAAGGTACTGATTTTTAATATTTCACTGAGTAGTAGGGCGGATTATCAGATTAAACAAACCACACGAGGGTTATATTATAAAGCATCGGAGTAGGATGCGCTTATGTCCGCGGCTCGGAGATAACGCAGCATACATTGATTGCCCTACTTAAATCTTTATGCACACGCACACATACATCGCGATAGATCGTTCAAAGTGCAAAATTATGCAGGCCAGACCCAATACTATGTACAGTCTACAAACAATGTTTCGCAAGCAACAATTTGCAAAATATTTAACCCTACTCGCATCTCTCCTCCGTGACATCCCTAGTCGCTAGACCAGCCGTCAAGAGGATCTTGAGAGGGCAGCAAAAACAGCCGTACGAACCATTGCTTATGACGTAAGAAACTACTAAGTAGATGAACAGAAGCATGGGAACATCCATCCAATACGCATCGGCGTGACATCCAAATCCGACCTTATTGCTGCCGCGGAGAGGTTAAATTTTTGGGGCGAGATTGTCCTTCTGTTCATTTTTAAGGACCTCGGCAAACACGTTGCGTCGACCCAAAATAGCTGTTAGAGCGATCGGTACATGGTGGTCTTCGAAGGACGTCTCTCAAACTTCTGTTCGTATGTATCACATAAGGTGACAAAATATTTGTGTTCCCAAATGAAGCGTCGCGTAACATTAAGGCATACTTCTCGAGTATATTATCAGTTAGCAGTGTTTTCAGGGCAGCAGAAACTCCATTTTCAACTGCCCAGCAGAGGCCGGAGCCATCAATAACAACACCACACTGTATTACATGTTAGGGTGTGATGACATGACCAACAATTCTGGGCAGACAAACCTGCAGTTGGAAGCCGAAAGCCAACTGAACCTCTGTTGGAGAAAAGGCTGTATCCCCAGCATTCCCTCCTGCTTCGCACAGTCTAGAGATCAGGTGTTGCCTGTTTTTCTGGTCAATTTTAGAAACACAGTGAATTGGCGACTCTCCTCGACGCGATGGACTCGAAACTGCGCCGTGGTCAAAAAGAAAATTCGCCGTATCCGCGTGCCCACCACGTACTGCTTGAAGCAATGGAGTTTCCCAGCAAGTATTAAGGACCGAAAGTGATCGACAATACTCGTTGATTAGAGAAGTTCTAACCCTAAATATAAATAGTTATTTAAAAAAAACTTCTTAGAATAGATAGAAGCGAAGTAAAACCTCTCAAGATTAAAATCAAATAAATACCTTATTAGGATATACTTCTAGCTTATAATTAATTACTAAAATAATGGTTAACTAAGGGATCGTACGTCGCATTCCCATAAGCGCTGCCCCCATAGTCTAGATATCCGGCAACGTAAGGCAGTGGCGCACGGGACATGATCTGATCAGCGTCACCGAATACCCACGCGGTCGACATGCCCATGATAAGATGTGCGATAATATGGCAATGCATCATCCACACCCCTGGCTCGGAGACATTCAATCGCCAAGCGCGCCAGCCTGCCGTCGTGTTTTTCACGCCGGAGACTGCATACCTGTATTGCATTGTCGTGTCACGGAGTGCGGGTGTCCATCCAGTCTCTTGATACAGGGCGTCGAGCCTCGCGTTGTTGGCGTCCGCATTGTAAGTGCTGTTCCCGGATCCCAGGTCCCAGTAGTGCCGACCGTGGGCATGGAATGGATGAATGTCCCATCCGCCAGATGGCCCATTGTTGTTTTGCCAGACAATGTCGATGATTTCACCAATCTTGGCTGGGAATGCAAGAGTTTTGGGATCCCAGCCATAGTTGTTCAGTGCAGCATCGTAGTCCGGTATAGCAGCTTGCCCACGCGTATAGATGGCGGTGAGGTAGGGAACGCTGATGTTTGCCGCTTTCCAAATGTCGTTGTTCTGGGCCCACTGAGTCGTACCGTTGACCTTTTGTTGCACCGTGATGATCACCGTGCGAGAGACGGCGCTCGCGGGTGGGAAGGGATTAGAGGAAGTGTCAAAGGGAGTGAGAGTATATTCCAGCCAATCGGTAACATTTTGTGGAAGAACGAGTGGCTTTGACGCGGGTAGTACAAGGACTTTGTGGCCGGGGTGGTTGGAGGACGGAACGTCGTATGATAAGATGGCATAGCCTGAGACGTTCGCTGGCCGATCGCGGTTCTCGTATTGGATCCAAAAGCCGGTCTTGTTTAGAGACTCGAGTTCAGCTACAGACTTAGTCTTGAGGAGAATTGAAAAGCGTTGGCCAGGTGCTATTTGTAGATGGTCTGTCTTTGCCTTCTTGGTCAAAGAGCCGTCCGCTTCGATGACCGTCAATTCGTGGTGCCCTTCAATGCCAAGAGTGACCAGCGAAATGACTTGCATGCCGATAAATCTAAGACGATATGTTCGATCAGGTTTCACCTTGATGACGTGGGGGAGGCAGCTGGCATCCGTCGCGTTTTCGCTTTGCGCCTTGCCACTCTGACCGTTGATAAGGATAGCCTTTGTTTCTCCACTCCAGACGAAGGGATTCTCCAACAACCCAGTTTCGACTGTAGTGTCACTCTTGTTGTAGTAGTCTTGCACGTTGAGGACCAAGTCCTCGTCATATGCGTACGGCTCTTTCTCGCATGGCTTTACAATAAGCGGGCCTGCTGCAGTAATCTGTTGAAACCCGATGTGAGAATGGTAAAAGTAGGTTCCAGCTTCCCCAACATCCGGGTGAATCTCATAATCGAAGAACTGACCAGGCGCAATGGGCCATTGACTTGCTTGGGGTGTCCCGTCGGAGTAAGGAGCGACTCGCGCCGTGAGGCCGTGCCAGTGCTATCTAAGTTAGCGGTTTGCTGACGGAATCACTGTCCAATTGCGTAGACACTTACGACGGTGAGATTGTCGTATGGGACCTTGTTGTGAACGCGAACCCAAGCTGTCTTGCCTTCCTCCAGGTATAAGGGAGGTCCAGGGGTACTCCCATTAAGCAGAACAGAGTACCTTGACTCGCAATCCATCGTGACATTATCTGCTGTGGCGTAGAGGACATAAGTAGGGTCAAATGAGGCATCGTGGCGTTGCAAGGCCGCAGAAGCCGATCTAGACCCGAGGGTGAAGAGCGTCAGCACACCTGCTGAGGTTCGCATCTTGAATTTGGAAAGGAGAACCTGTAGTTGGCGGCACGGGTTGTTTATAGCACCTCTACATTACTAATTTGTCGGATCTGCAGGAGTTGATGCCCGGGTCGTGCAACATTTTGCTAGTGCTGACAAAGAGCAAATGAATACGTAGAGAGAAACACCGACTGGCTGGGCAAGATTCAGGCCGAGGGACGTACGAGGTGATGTCACCGGGGCTGGTTTACGATGGGATTGACGTGATCACGTGCAAACAAACCAGTTGGAATGAGGCGCCTTGGTAAGGACTCCGCCACGGGTTAGTGGACGATGGAATGGCAGAATAGGGTAGTTATTGGGCAGCATGGTAGAGAAGGAATATGCCTGCTACGGAAAGGCGACGCGACGCGCGTAACGGCCCGAGAAGATGGAAACTTGATGAGGCTTGGGTTGGAATTGATATTGTCATCCCGACCCGGCCCGACCGTGCCCAGTTCTCTGCCAGATGGAGGCGCCTTCCAGCTTGCCTCGACGTATATCCTCTTGTTGACTTCTCTTTGACTTAACTACTTCTTGCTCCCTCTTCTTAGAATTATATAACGGGGTCAGCTCATGCGAGTGTGACATGGCATCCGCGAAGCCTGGACCGCGACCGCCCAATGGACGTTTCTGCGGACAGACCTCGGTTGCGATCGATCGACTTCAGGCTCAGCCCTGGCTGAATTCATCTTCAGGGCCATCGTTAGTATTGTTAGATGCTACCAGTACACGCCCAACGCCTGGGAGAGCACGGCATTGCGCATCCTCTAAAGGTTGCGATGGGTTGCCACGAACCGTGTTATTTGCCGAACTCGCCCCAGTTTCACCCGAGCTACGAAACATGCGGTAGGTCCTTCGGCATGGGATTGATATCTCCATGATATTCCAGGTCGTGTCGAGCTAACGCCTTGCCACACCCTTGCAGTTTTTCGTCTACCCCGCAAATTCTTCCCCACGATTCAGTCATTAAATGGTCGCATCGTGTGACTAATTCGGACGTTGTCCGAAAATCCAAGTCTTCCCGGACGTTGACCGAAGCGGCCGCATCTTCATTTATCACGGTCGCTGATTGCCTACTACGTGTGGCAGGTCATCATTCATCCCACCTGGCTTGAATTAGAATACCCCGCATCCGGACGCACCGTGCCCAATTCGAGCGTAAAGCCGGACTGGGGGACGTATAAAGGTCTTGCAACTTTCGAAGAGGCTTTCTCTTGCATCTGAACTGCATGTTTCCTCTATGATGATACTTCTATCATTGTGGCTTCTATTTGCCTTGGCTCGAGCGCAAAACATCACCACTAACTTTGCCGAGTGGTTCAATGTCACTACGTTCCCGAAAGAACAATGGAAAAACGTCAGCAAACTCTTAAGCGAGGCGCAAGAAATCGCCAGTCCAGAAGTTTTTCCTGACTTTATGCATCGTTGCATACTTGTCCAGGCTTATCCTGAGCTCGGCGATGCCACGAGTAACCCCGGATGGGTGACCCCAGCCTCGCCCTTCCGCGACGTCTTTTTTGTAGGACAATCAGCGTGGTCGTCTTGGGCCATTGATACGGGGAATCGCGAACTACTTTTGATCGACACTCTTGCAACACCCGAAGAAGCTGAGAAAGTCATCATCCCCGGACTGGAATCTTTCGGCTACAGTGGCCGCGATGTGAAAAGTATCGTCATCACACACGAGCACACAGACCACTTTGGGGGCCTCGCATATTTCCAAAAGCATTTCAATCCGTACGTGTACGCATCAGAGACTACATGGGTGGCGATGGCAAACTCAAATTTCAATCCGCCCGAGTACTACAACTACAGCAAGGCACGAACGCTGGATGATGGCGAGACCCTTGACATGAACGGGCTTCAAATGCAAGCTTACCATACACCGGGCCATACTCCAGGCTGTATCTCACTCACGTTTCCTGTTGTCGACAAATTGACTCAGGAATCACACCGTGTAGGTCTGTACGGTGGGGGTGGGATACCTAGGAGTGCTGCGGCAATGGTTCAGCAAGTGAATTCGTGGACTAGATGGAGCGAACTCTCAAGAGCAGTCGGCGTGGATGTTCTTATGAGCAACCACCAAACTCAGGATCACTCTCTTTGGAATCTAGACTTGTTGAGACATCGCGACTGTGAAGGCACGCAATGTAATATACCTAACCCGTACGTGATTGGTACCGATGCATACGTGCGGTATTCAAAGGTCATGAGTCTTTGCGTGCAGGTACAGGCCGCAAGAAGCGGAGTTAGCCTGTCTGGTGAGGGATTTAGCAAGAGAGATGCCGTGGACGAGAATTGTCATGGCTAGGCTTATTAAAGGCCTAGGCTTGTTATCCGGACGCCCTTAGGGCAACGAGCCTAGAGATACTAAATAAATAAAGACAATTACTAAGGACAAGATAGGATTATCATAAAGTATAGTTAATAGAAATTTCCTTGTATACAATACGTCGCATGATATGTTTTAGACTAAGGGTGTCCCCTCTAGGTTCTTAAGCTTTTTATAACAAAAACTACTAAGTACTAAAATAGAACAGCTTAGTATAGCACACTAAGATCTTTAACTGATTTAACTAATATTCTAAAGGAACACCTTTAGATAGTAAGCCTATTAGAGAATAAAGTAACGCAGGAAGGATAGTAGTTATATATAGGAAAGTACACTGCAGAATACAGAGAACAAATACGTTCATAATACTTAAACTATATGAAGCCGTCCTCTTATCTCTCTAGAGTTTCTTAATAAGATTGCACAGAACACTGACTAACTCCAATAGATTACTAATTCAGTTATATATTACTTGCATGAAAACTTGGTAGCCTTTTCTTCCAGCAGCACTTACACGTAACCATGGAGTTCTCGTCACCCCCAAAGCATGTCGCAATCATTGGAGCAGGGCTTTCTGTAGGTTTTACAACGACTAATGCTCATCGCACATAGCACGATTAACAACTGTTTCAGGGTCTATCCCTTGCCCTTGCACTGTCTCAAGCCTCTATTGCAGTCACGGTATTCGAAGCCCGTCCAGCAAGCTATGATATCGGTGGAGGGGTCATGCTCTCTCCCAATGCTCTACGGGTTCTCGATTCACTCGGTGTTTTCCAGAAAGTGAGAGCCAACAGCTACGAGTTCGATCGCTTCATCTTCAAAAATGTCGAAGGTGAAACCACCGATGTCTACTACTTCGGATCCAAGGAACAGTACGGTTACCCCGCACTTCGAGTAGAAAGAAAGTTGTTGCTGGATACATTGACCGCCATGGTCACGGAACGAGGAGTCGAAATTGCGTACTCGCAAGGCTTTACGCGCGTAATCAGCGAGTCTTCAACCGACCAGAGCGTCACATTCGAACTGGATGACGGCACCGTTCGAACATCGTCGCTTCTGGTAGGGGCGGACGGCATCCATTCTGAAGTGCGCAAATATATTTTCCCCGACTGCGCGCCAATCTATTCTGGGTTCACAGCAATCAACTGTACCGTCCCGAGGTCGGCCTTGCGCATACCCAAAGATTACGAACTCCCTGCGACGGTATTGGGACCTCCGGGTGCTTTCCTTCTTGTACCTCAAAAGCCGGGGGGCACCGAGCTTCTTATCGGTTCGCAGATGCGTATGCAAGAGCGGACGCGCCAAGGCTGGACAGCGCTTCGTACTAACAAGCAAGGGTTATTGGATACGCTAAACAATACGAAAGATCAGTGGCCTGACATCGTCCAGTCGGCTTTGGAGGCTGCGCCCGTTGAAAACATGGGGATATGGCCTTTCTACACTATCCCCGCTCTGCCGCATTGGGCTTCGGAGGCTTCCCTAGTTGTGTTGCTTGGCGACGCGGCACATGCCGTTCCCCCTACAGCTGGACAGGGGGTCAACCAAGCCTTTGAAGACGCGGCAACTTTGGCAGCTCTTCTAGTAAAATTATCTCGTGAGACTACACTTAATAAGGCGCTTCGCTGGTGGCAGAGTTATCGTCAAGCACGGGTGGATAAGGTATTGGAGCTCACGAGGCAGATGAACGCAAAACGGTTACCTGCATCCGAGAAGGCGAAGCTACCTAAAAATATGATATGGTCCGATGAAGGCGCAACAAGGGGGGACGGGAGACAGCTGGCGTGGCTGTACACCCCTGACCTGCTACAAGTGGTGGACGCATGGATTTCCGGGGACAAATGAAGGTTTCATTGGATTAGCACTTCGAATTCTGACTAGGAAGAGAAATAATGTCGCATCAAAGCCTTTTATCATATCAAAGTAGAGATGAACATCGTAGTATAGTCCTTGAAGGCAAGGCTTAGCTTCCCCTGCTCGCATACATTTCTGGATTCAAGTCGAAACCATGCCCGCAGTCCACGTCTGTGAGGTGAAAATCGTGGATCGATTGTTTTTTTCTTCTGTAGAGACACACGTTAGTCTTGGAAACCACAATGCGCCATTTTTCAGGTGAAATGTACCCTTACTTGTGTGTTTCGAGATGCGACTTCTTCTGGTTTTTGCTGTAAGTAGGCTGTGGAAACGCCATTCCTTGCATGTCTATGCCCGCCAATTCATCGTTGAGAAATGAGTCGGGGGATGTCTGTGATTCCACATCACTGGGCTTCTTTGTGGTTTTCTCTGATAACCCATCAGAGTGTTTCTCCTGGGTCAGACCGCTATCGACTTTGCGTAGACTTTTTTGTCTCATCCATGTTCCGTCTTTGGACTCTTCGTGTGGCAATGTATCCTTGGAAGAGTTGCTTTGAGTCGATTTGCTCCTGAATGACGAGAACATGGAAGTGGAGCGTTGCCAAAAGGCAGTTTCAGTCAGCTTCCGATATACGGCCGGGAACAGAGGGATCGAGGCGTTGATGACACCAAGAGAGGGTTCGACGGATGTCAATACGGCGTCTGGGAAGATAGTTGTGCTCCATTGTTTCTTCGCGCTCGGCTTGGCGAACTCTCGGATTGTGTAGATTCGGACTACTGTGATAGCGCAAATCCTTTGGGTACTGTCAGTATGGTACACTCCAAGATATTTCCAAAGGGGGGAATCACGCACACAGCACCCATGCTGAATATGATACACACACCAATCTTTCGGTGCGTCGGCAACCTGAGCTTCCACAAAGACGGCAAAGGTAGTAGTATGAGTAAGAAGTCTAGTATCAAATTGAAGATGGCGACAAGGAGCATACTCTGCTGGATGTTGCCACATACACCTTTGATGTCATTGCGCCAATAGAAATTGAAGGGTCGGCAAATAACTGCCCAGTCTACAAGGCAAGCAACAAAAAACATGGCGTTAGCGATACTAAGGACGTAGGTTCCTCGTCTTGTGAAGTCCTGCGCCCAGAAGATGGTGTAAATGAGATGTAGCATCGAAAGGCGGACACAAGTGTTGGCAAATGCCCACATCAACCAGCCAAACTTCAATGCCTGTGAAAATCAGGGTAAGCTTCGAAGCAATCGAACTAGAAGATTGTATCATAAGTACCTCAATGGTGGTGTTGATATACTTTCTGCTTTTGAGGTCTGCCATTGGCCGCCCAACCCCACCGCTGATGGCAGCTACATGTCTGTTAGGAATTGACTCGTGTCACGGGAATTACAGAACTCATACAAACATACTGAGTCACTGCTAGCCCAGCGACAAAGAACTGAATACGTTTAGCAATGTATCGTCCAAATACGAGAAAGGTAGTCGTACCAGAGCCAGGAAAGCTGTGTAATCGCTGAAGTTGAACTTCTGGCGTGTGTACCGTCGAGCAGGGATGCGTAAAAACGCAGCGATGGTGGCTAATAATAGAAACAGGGACACGACAGCTATCAGGTTGATAGCAACCGTGCTGTCTCGACGGATAGTGATCTCAATCATGACGTCTGAACCACAAGACGGACTTATGAAAAGTTTAGGCCTGCAAAGAGGAGGGAAGACGGGAAGGAATCTGAGATGTTGCAGCCTTCACATATACTTAATCGTTTTGTAGCCGTGCTGACATGGGGTTTATCAGGGTGTGGCGACTGAACACCTGGTTCCGAGGACATACTTCTACTATGCACCTAAATACGTGACACCCCCTTAAGCCTTGTTGAAACCACGCGCACCCAGGGTATGTTTTCTACTACTGATACCTGGTATTTGCAACTGTAAATATGTGAGCTTCACCTATAGCTCTCTGGATTCCGTATTACCGCGCGTCGAATTACAGTACAGGGAGCTTATCACACTGTATTGATGAGGTGAGAGAGCACGGTAGTTGCCTCGTCTGACTGATATTTGGGGCCTTGCGGCGTGGGGCGGGTTGATACTTGGTTTTCAACCCTAAGTTGTGTGAACCCGAGCAGGGGGGTCCGCGGAACTAGAAGATCGATTTGGCATACAAAGTACTTGAAAACGACCAAATCAGCGAATAGGATTAGTGCATTTACAGACTGGAGCACGTACCTTTACCCCCTTGCCTGATCCCCTCGGTTGGCAGAAAACTAAGTAGTAAACCGGGTAGCGGGACGGGGAGTGCCCGAGGCGTACCCAGACGAGAAGCTTTGCAGGGGTCAGATCGGCAGCCTGCTGCCTTGCTACAAGCTGCAGCTAGCCCCTGCTTTTCACCTTTCACCTTCTTCCTTTCGTCTTTTGCCTTTTTGCATTATTCTGTTGGCCTTCCTTTCTTGGAGTTTTCGCCCCCCATCATTCCCACATTAATTTACCCTCGAAGACCGAACATTGATTACTACCGAGCAAGGGTTAGAAACAAATTCTCCACCAAGTATCTTACCTTGCTACTAATCATCGTGCAAAATGCTTTATATGTTCTATACACACCATAAACAAGGAGACCACTAAGCGTGGTTATTTCACCTAGTAATTAACATGGAGACATCTAATAGGAGCGCATTCCTCAAGCTACGGAGTGCGTGCGACCAGTGTCACTTTTCGAAGGTAAACTGCTCCACAAGTGCATTTTGATGACACAGTGAGAAACAAGAGCTGACAGACAGAGAAAAGGTCCGTTGTACAGGGGAGAAATCAGGATGCCGGCGTTGCAGAAATGGCAGGCGCACATGCCATTACAGTGCCTCGAACATGGGCAAAGCAGTTGGAAGTAGACAACACAAGCGAGACAACGGAAGATCGGGAAATTTAACGGCTCCTAATGCAGAGTATGGGGCTGCTAGGCAGCTCGTGCCCGATTCACCGTCCTTTACCGATACCCAAAATCTCGACTTTTGGCCACAATTCGATGCCAACACATCCGAGGATGCAGACTTAGCCGCCTTCATTAGCGACCTCAACGACACCGAAAACCCCAATGACACCAATTTGATGTGCATGGATGGGGCTCCCAACACTGAATTCTCCGAAATCGACTTTCTCGCGACGCCAGAATCGCAATCGGGCGTCCTCTCACAGACTCCCAGCCACTCGCAATCATCCAGACATTCCAGCACCAGTTTCATGTCGAAGGAATCTCCCGTATCCAGCTCTAGTACAAGCAATTACGGAAGCACCACAGAGCTGACCACGCGTATCCACGAGTTAAGCCAGAAACTATCACAGTCGCCGCTTGCACTTGATGAAATACTCAGTGCGAACGCCTTCTACCTACAGATCATAGAGTCGAACATCATAAACATTCCTACCGACCCTTCCCGCATGTCCATCATTCTCATGATGATCATTTGTTTGACGCAGGTTCTCACCCTTTTTGAGGAATGCATCAAGCCCGGCGCCGAGAAGACGATATTCGACATGGAAAACGGCCCAATATTGCTCCTCGGAAGCTTTCAAGTGGATCTCGAATCCCAACGCCAGATACGAATCAAAATTGTCCAGAAGGAGCTCAAGAGGATTTTCAGTGTTGCTGGAGGTCTCACGCGTGTCCTGCAGCAGCACCCCATAGCCGTAGGATTGCAAGATCACACATATCGTACTCTTTTAGCAGACATCCAAAAGAGGGTTCAATTCCTCGTGCAAATCGTAAAGAATGGCTGATGCATAGATTTGCTCCGCCTTGATCATTTCAAACTGGGAGGTATGAAGTTCGGCAGGTTGCGACCTACGAGGTAGCCTTTATTAATAATAGTAAACTTCCCAATCAATGAAATGTGTAAAAGTGAAAGTGATAATATGGTAGGCTTGGCGCGTGTGCACTCCCAGGCTTGCTAATGTCTAAGCTTAGACTACTCCACCGCTTGCAAACTCGGGGAAGACGACTGTTTGTGGCAACGTCGAGTTGCCCACAAGTTGACCTCGCTCTTCGAGATACTTGAATGTGTTGTTGATTGCGTTTAATTCGAACTCTCTGAAGTCTGTAAAAGTTCCGTCAGTCTTGGAGGGCCTTTTTGTCAGAACAACGATTCATCTGCCGAAAGAAATGGAAGAATATAGACGATGATGAAATAAAAACAAACCAGCAGGAAGTGTAAGACATCCGTGCGCATGCCACACAAGCTTCGTATGCGTCTCGTTCACATAGCTTGCTTCCGAATCGTCCCAATATCCGCTGAAGTAATACGTATCGTTCATGACGATGGGCACTGGATTTCCATTTTAGATCCTTTTGCCGTATTATAGAAAAACTTGGCGTGAAAGTACTTACCATTCTTTTGACCGAGAGCAAGTCTATATGAGCCATTGGCCGTCTTCCACGACTCTAGCACTTCTTCTATCAAATAAACACCACCCAGAGGCATCGTCCGAGTAGATCCGACGACTAGATCTTCACCGGTAGTTTCGACAGGATCGACGCCAATCCACGGAACATCAAAAACTTGATCGTAGCCATGTGTTAGGGTCCGGGGTCAAGACCGTGGGGTAGAATAAAGATGGAGGCTTCTTACAGCTGTATAGGATGGCCGCTACATCTCTAGCGTTGGCTCCGATGGTGACTTCGGTGGTGCTATTCTGGAAAATAGTATTGTTCGGACACTGGCATGGTTCCGGGGATCCAAAAGCACAGGGAGTCAAATCATTTGATTGGGCGGACTGCGATGACGGAAAAGCACCAACGTTTGTCGTCCCACCATACCAGATCATAGAAAAGAACACTTGGAAAATATACATCTTGTTCTTTGACCGCATGAAACACGTGAGCTTGAAAATGCGAAGATTACTTTCGAACCGCTGTGGCCCTATGAGCGTGTTACTCGTTCTCTGTACATATCCAGTGGCCTGGTTGATGCGTAAATGTAATCATACCAAGTGGGTCGTTCGGTCACCGAAGATGCGAGTGCGGGAATGCGGTATTACGGCGCAGCCAAATTCGTCTTGAGCCCTGCACTTTTCATGCATTGGATCGTTGCACCATCTATTTTTGGGAAGTATTCTTGCATTCGTCAAGACTTGCTTCTGGTGCGTATCCACATGCTTACTTGTTTAACGGGTGGATGCATTACTTCCTAGTAATGCCACGCGTACTTATTGTTCGGTCCCCGGCGATATACCAGGTCGGGGACTATCTTTGCAAATTTTTCGGCGCCTACAGGGCATCTTTCGCTTGGCGCGCCGATCCTGGGAAAATGTGCCAAGGAAATTATTGTACCTCGCCGAGGACATGTGATCTCTGGCAGTTTCGTTGAACTGGAGCTGTATCGGTGACGTATTGAGAGTTATATCTTTTTTTTTGGGGGGGGGGTTTTTACGAATCGTAATGCTGTTCGTGTAGTTGTGTCACTACGTATACAGGATTCCACATCGAGCAATTTTTGTGACTCATTGTGCAAGATATTCATGTCATGATACGTATGGATACCGCTATCACGTTATGCTTCGGGCCACCAATTTCGATTGCTGTCGTTTTTGTAGTGGGCATACTTGCCTTGCGATATCTTGAAATTTCTTCACAAATCCTTGACGTAGGTTTTCATGAACAGGGACATTGACGTAAGCAAAGACGTCGACCGGGCCTAGGCTAACGTATACTCACAGTTCATCTTGAGACGCAAGTATCCCATATATCATGCTTCATCCAATCGATATCTACCGACCGTTCCATTTGTCCTTCCCAATGGTCAAGGCAATGTCGAGAAATTTCTGAATGGTCGTCAGAATAGCGTCAAATGGGGCATGCAGTACGGTCCGGTGTACCGAATCTGGTCTGGCTTTGAAGGTGAAGTGTACGTACATTGAAGGTTGCAAGACTGTGTGTTCCAGCTTACGCAACAAAACCAAAAGTAAAGACTACGCTGATATGTCCACACAGAGTTCTTACCAAACCGGATGACATTGAAGTCGTCTTTCGTGACTCCCATAACCATTGCAAGGCAGCAGCCAACAATAGCGGACATCTGATGAACCTTCTTCTCGGTTCCTGCGTTGGGTTAATCAGCGGTTCGGAATGGCAAGATCTTAGACGAGCGACAGAGCACTCCTTCCTCCGACCCAGTGCAAAGTCGCTCATTCCTCGAATTTTCGCCAATGCGAAGGCCTACATATCTACGTTGCACTCGGATAAAACAAAAGAGATGATGAGACAAAGCACGATCAAATGTGCGGACAACAAGATGAACCTTCACCCCGTCGTCGACCTGAAGAACTACCCCTTTTTAGTCGTCGCGGAAGTACTCTACGGAACCCTCTCGAACGAACTTCAGCAAAGACTTGTCGCCCTCATCCCTGGGCGAATTAAGGTGTTTGATCAGGTTATCCAAGGAGGTATCACGCGGTTCAAAGCGTCACGAGTTTTGCCACTCCAGATTCACCGCGAAATCGACGCATTCAAGGAGAATTGGGCGCGCTGGAACGACGATGCTCATGCAGCCGCGTTAATACTGCAGAAACAGCAGAACGAAGACCAAAAACGCAACACCGACACCACAACGCTCCGACCGGCCATCCTAGACATGTACAAGTCGGTCGCTGACGGCATCACCACCCGCGAGCACATCCTCCAAACGCTCGACGAGATGCTCTTCGCGAATCTCGACGTCACCATGGGCGCGCTTTCCTGGCCTCTGGTCTTCCTTGCTGCGCACGCAGACGTGCAACGCAAGCTCCGCCACGAAATCTGTTCCGCATCCTCGAAAACTGGAGCCGAACTAGAGCAATATCTCATGTCGCAGGACACGTACCTGCACTTTGTGATGCTAGAAGCAGCTCGTCTACGGCCCCTCGTGCCCTTCTCCATTCCGCAGTCCTGCCCAACTCCTCGGCTCGTCTCCGGCTACGAGGTCCCCGCTGGCACAAATTACATTGTCGACACGTACGCGCTCAATATCAGGAATCCGACATGGGGGCCTGATAACACGCGGTTTAGACCGGAGCGATGGGGCGAAAAAGAGAGCGAAGGAAGGAAGACGAAGCTGAAAGAGTCACGGTATAGCTATTGGCGGTTTGGGTTCGGGCCGAGGCTGTGTATGGGGAAATATGTGGCGGATGTCATGATCAAAGTGATGATTTACCAAATGGTACAGCAATTTGAGATGACGTTGGGTGAGAATGATGGATGGAAATGGGACGAAGAGTCCTGGATACATCATCCAGCGACGGAGATTCAGTGTGCGAGGATATAATAATATTGTCATAGGCTGGTATTATGACGTTGGAAGAACGAATGAATTTTAATCTCCAACATTGATAGCATAACTTACAATATGTATACTTTGACTTATAAGAAAGGATTACACTATTTGTTATTCTAGTATCGGTTTGAGTTTCAAATCTGTTATGTGATTCAATAGATGACTTGTATGCAGCAAATGTATTTGACATGTTCCCTGAAAGCTGAATGAGGATATATTACAATTGCCTACACTGTGTTATCACAGAGCTGTTCCGTCGCGAGCTTTGACTATGTTCGTATATAATAAATGTAGATAAGAATTCTGGTTGCATGCTATCGTTCGAACGTTCTGTGATCTGAAGATAACAAGTGATGTTTTTTCGGCTTCTTTTAATTGCTTTAAAAATTTAACATGAATATCTTTGTTGCTAATGACGTTCGGTTACGATAGATAGATAAATAGTAGTGGCCGAAAGAGGGCTACGATAGAGGGCTACGAAGAAAAGTCAAGACAGCTGAGGGTACAGGAAGTCAGAAGTTTGCATAGAATTGATAATGTGAAGATTTTTCAAAACTCTAGCTCCACAAGACGGCTTGTTGGTACCGCGCAGCATATTCGGACCATATTATTCAGCCCTTCGTCCTCCTGCTTCTCACCCCACGAATGTACATTGCCCTTGTTCAATTTTACCTCACAGCTTCCACAAGAGCCAAACCTGCATCCAAACTCGGGTTTCAACCCCTCGCTCTCGGCCAATTCCAAAATGGAGCTGGTTCCTTCTTTCCATATGACCTCCTTCTTTGAGCGAGTGAAACGTATGACTGATTCTTCCGGCACGCTATTGGATAGAGAGAGCAATGAGGGTACTTCAACCGAGAACGATTCGGTGTGAATGGCGGATTCGGAAACCTTTGCCAGCAGTAGCAAGGAGCGCATGTCTTGGCAGAAAGAATGGGGCCCGCAGATGTACGCAGTGCCTACATTACCTGGTATCTGGATGGGCGTGATGCGCATAGGATCAAGAAAGTAGGGATCGCGTAGTAGCTCGAGGATTGAGTCTTGGGTTGGTCTGCCGGCATAGTCGTAATTTTGGCCTTTGATATCCATAGTTTGCTCAGGCTGTGTGAAAAAGGTTTTGCATGTCAAAAACTCTTTTGTATACTCATTTTGAGGTATGTCATTTGACAATAATTGTGATGTCGCGCTGTTGCGGACGACGCGCATCCAAATGGCGGGCGTGCGGCGGAATGTTTCGTGGCTAAAGTGTGCTTGAAGCATAGGTAACAAAGCTGTGATGCCGATACCAGCCGAGATGTAGATCTGACGCGGTGGGTACTGCGGTTTGAGGTCGAGAGTGAAATAGCCAGCTGGACTGCGAACGTCTAGAATAACGTTTTCTTGGCCCGAGTCATGGAGCCATCCAGACGCGTTGGGTCCTTTTTTGACGCTGATGCGGTAGAATTTGGGAATCGTTGACCCAGCCCACGAAGAGATGGACCAGCATCGCACGGCGCCCGAGGGAAGACGTATGGGCAAAAATTGACCAGGCACGAAGCTGGCCAGTGGTTTTTGATCTACTGGCACGAGAAAGAATGATTTGACATCAGCCGACTCTTGTTCCACGCAGGATATGCGCAATTGACGCCAGCCCATCCAAGCATTCTTCCCAGAGAGGGTTTGATCTTCTATCATTGAGAGTTTGCGTGTCAAGGCTTGGCGATTCATATCCTGCAAGTCTGGATGTTGCAAAATTTGCAAGGCGAGATCACGGGTGGCTGGATCCGAAGCCGGGGCATACATGCAGAACGGGATGCTGGAAACGGGAACTCTGATGGATCCCATATAGGGAACGATGCGGGCTTTGTCCCCGGCACGTATCTGGCCTCGTTGAAGTACACGCAGGTAAACACCACAGAAGCCTACCTTGGCCACATGGGGCAGCCAGTCGCTCTTCTGGCCACATCGCCATGCGAGCCTGCTGCACGGGACGCGAGTACCAGTGACTTGCAGGGCAAGACCGCCCTCAAACTCCCAGACATCGCCAACGAATATGGATGTCTCGTTGAGCGAAGGATCTTGTGCAGCGATGGTGAGGTTCTCGCCCCAGTGACACCAGTTCCAGGCAGCGCGGTCGATGCCCAGGCGCGCAGTCCAATAGTCGTAGTGATGGGAAAAGAAGGCGTAGACATGGGCATTGTGGATAGCAGAGCGGTGTTCTGCGATGCCTTGGTCTGTGTCAAGGGTGATGGGCCCGTCGAACGGGGTGCGCACGATGGAGGTCAAGGTTTCATGGCCATGAATGTTGTGCAGCGCGGGGGTCCCAAGACTGAGGGCGACGACGGAAAGTGCCATGCCTGTCATGCATGACTCGTGATTGCTGTCAAGGTACAATAATAGACGGATTTGTTTTCGGATCGAGGGATGTAATGTACATAGGTATCCAGGATACTCGAGCATTGATTTCGAGTATACACACACGTGACAAGTCGGCGAGGTCTGGTCTCTCGGCGAGGTGAGGTCGGAAGGTCGGCGGCGGAACGGCGCGGGTCGGGTCGATCACGTGCAACGCCGGCCTCACGTGATTCTAGGCACCGACCTAAACGACGCGGGGCAGCCATCTGCCATTCACCGAAAATTTCATTTCCAATTTCAGCATCATCAGTATCGGCATCAACATCAGCATCAAACATGCGTATCCTCATTCTTGGTGCTTCGGGACGTGTGGGCAAACTGGTCGTCCAAGGCGCGCTCGCGCGAGGTGAGTACAGTACCTAAGCTGACCAACTACCCGTACGTGACCAAGTCCTATTGTAGCGCCGGATCGGCCCGCGCCCGTTTTGCTCCAGCGACGATGGTCACGTTACTAGTACAAGGTTCTGTTTGATCCCATACAAATAAGACAAGTAGTGACAAGCAATTGCCCAGGCCACAAAGTGACGGCCCTGGTACGAGATGAGGCGTCTCTTGCATCCGTCGCTGCCGCCAATGCCGACGGCGCCCTCACCATCGTCAAAGGCCAGCCGCAAGATAAGGCCGACGTGGCTAAGGCCTTCACCGCCGTGCCCAACGACGTACCTGTTGTCGTCGTGGTGACGCTCAACAGCTCGCGCACCAGCGACAACCCCTTTGCGAAGCAGACATCGCCGCCCACGTTCATGCACGACGCTCACGTGAATGTTCTCGCCGCCATGAAGACGCACGGCACCCGCAAGATTGTCACCCTCCAGGCCCACGGGGTGGCAGAGTCGTACTCGACGTTGTTCCTGCCTGTCAAAATGCTGGTCCGCTATTCTAACATGGGCGTCGGTTACAAAGACCACGAGGAAGTCGAGAAGGTGATCAAGCAGAGTGGCCTCACCTATGTGCTCGCACGTCCTGCCCGCTTTGTTCCGGGTCCTTCTGCCCCGCTTCACTTCTATGGCAACAAGGGCGAGGGTATTGGCTCACTCAGTACCGCTACCAGGGACAGTGTAGCAACCTTCTTGTTGGATGCCGTGGAAAAGGATGATTGGGATAACACGGCACCTGTCATGTCAAACTAGTTTATATTCATATGCGCGCCTACCAATTAATCACAATTCATATCCTTTTTCTCTTTCTTTCAAGCTTTCCCCTGCTCTGCCAGCTTCTCTTCCTCAAAGTGCTCGACCATGGCTATCCCACCCCGCTTGTGGAAGAACAGTCCTTGATACATCATGTTCAGCTTGGCTGTCTCGTGTGCTCTTTTCCACATCTTGACCTCGTACTCCTGCAAAGCCTCTGCCACTGGTCTGCCCTTGTCTCTAGCTTCAACTATTGCCCCACAAAGCTCCAAAGCGTCTTCCATCGCTACATTAACCCCCACGCCTGCGAAAGGGGTCATAAGATGAGCCGCATCTCCCATCAACGTGATTCTATTTCATATCAGTCCAATTCCATACTCTTCAGACCGAAAACGCTTACTGTGAGTTTTGTGGCCACTCGAAGTCAACAGGCAGCATGTAGAGCGGTCGAGCTTTTGTCTCCATGTCGCTTTCTAGCACTAGGCGTTTACATGTAGTTTCCCAGTCTGAATATAATGTGTCGATTACATACTGCTTGGCTTCTGGCGCTGTAAGGTCGACGCCACTCTCTGTATGCCATGCTTCGGGTATACGAGCGAACGCGTAGATTTGTATGCCATCACTGTTGGTCTGAGCCATGATTCCTCGCTCCTTCCCTAGTGTCAAACACATTCCTTTCCCCACTCGCTCGGCGAGATCGGGCTTCCTAGACTCTGCTTTCGAAATAAAGCATTCAAGACCGCCAATACCAGAATACAGAGGCTTTTGCTCCGTCAGCTTCGATCGAACTTTCGACCAAGCTCCGTCGGCGCCTACAGCCACGTCGAAACCATCTTCTTCTCTACCATTTGAGAATTGTAGGCGTAGCTTTCCATTTGCCGTTTCTCCAATTTCACTCAGCTTGGAATTCCATTTCACAGTATCCTTCTTCAAGGAATCCAAAAGAATCCTTCGAAGGACCCTCCTATCCACCTCTGGCCTGTCATTGAAGTCTTCGGGGCGTCCACCCTCTCCGCTGCTCTCATCAAGCAACTTATCGCCTTTTGGACTAAAGATACGCAAAGTCTCCGCTTCTCGTCGTGCATGTCGATTGAATTCTTCCCACAGACCAGCCTTCCGGAGCGCACGTTGCCCAGACTGTGGATGCAGGTCGAGCGAGCCGCCGCGCTGGCAAGCGTACCGATCTTGATCTTTTTCGAATACAGTGCAAGCTACAGAGTGTTTCTGCAAAAGTCGCGCCAGTGTTAGACCGCCTGGCCCACCTAGTCTGTGGTCAGTACATAGCTGCACGTCGAATTGAGATGGAAGTACCTCCGATAATCGCAATGCGGGGCATTGCCATCATTTCGCCACAAAAGTTGTGATATTTCAGGTGGTCTCGACAGAAAACATCACTGCTCCTACGCAATGTCAGTGACGTTGGTACAGATGGGCAGTGATTCGGCTAGCTACCCCCGTACGTACAGATCTGCTTACAAGGATCGGTCGCCGATCCCTGACGCATACGGCAGAGGGAACGGACTGTTTAACAATACCAGCAAAACGGAACTAATAGCAGCAACAACACCATCTCCAATAATCATAGCAAAAAAGATAATCCCCAGCACTAAAGGGAAAACCATCTTCGTCACACTACTGCCTCGATTCCTGATTACCAGGCGACTGGTAGATTAGCGGGGCCCACGATGCATCGGATCGGTACCATTCATCCAATCGTACTTCAAGGCCTACAGACTGTTCTCTCCATCGATGCGGAAGATATTGATGGCTCTCAAAGTTTCATATCTCTCGGCGGCGACTCCCTAGGTGCAGTTCGACTCGCAGCTTACTGTACAGAGCGGCATCTCCATGTTCTAGTGCGTGATATCCTACAACGCAGTCGAGTCGATGAAATTGGGGAGAGCAGCAAAAAGGATGCACCGCCTGAACTGCAGTCGATACAAGCTCCGGCAGCGAATGGCCAAAGTCATTCACAGGACTTGATGCCAAGCACTTTGAAGCCTGTGATTCAGTCCAAACCGGTACAAGATAATATCAGCAACCTCTTTCTACCAGATGAAGCGGCACTTACAGACACACAATTACGGTTTCTACACGAAAATGAGGTTTCGCCAGGAACAAACATCATACGATTTTGTGAGACCTACCCTAGTTCAGCACTTGCAAGTGTCCGCCGTGCCTGGAACATTGTCATAAAACAGGAAGACGTTTTTCACCCTCCTGTTCTCAACCCTGGAATCCACCTTTCTCGGGACCAATGGACGGAAGTCAAGGTGAATTGCGAGGCGGACTACGAAGCAGAGTTAGTCAAGGCGAACCAGGCACAAACAAGGCTATCGTGTTTTAACGCAGTGACGTGGGAAAAAATAGAAGGCGACGAGTCCATCAGCACGGTTGTTTGGAGTGTTCATCATGCATTTATGGACGGATACTCGGCACACCTGCTCCATCAAAAGATGATTGACGTGGCAAATGGTCGCATCGCCTCCCCAGGGCCTTCGTTCTGGACTGTCGCAGCAGAACTAAGAGAATTGAAATTAGCGAGACAAGAATCGACAGCAGAGTATTGGGCGTCGCAGTATACCAAGTTTAGCTCAGCTGCATGGGAAATCGATTTTCCATCTCCTTATTCACCGCCGGAAAAAGTTGTTCTAGAAGAGTCCGCCTTGACTTTCAATTTCCCTTCCGAGCGCATATCTAATTACTGCGCTTCCATCGGTGTTACGCCGGCAGCGTTTTACTGCTCCGCCTGGGGGCTCTCGCTAAGCAAGCTAATGAACAGCGATCAGGTCGCCTTCGGGATGGTTTTCTCAGGGCGCGATCTGCCTGTTGCAAACATCCATGATACCATCGGCCCATGTATCAATACGTTGCCTTTGTTTGTATCAACTGCGAATCCCGACACGCTGGACTCGTCAACTTTTGTACAAAATATCTTCCAAACACTGTGCGAACACTCGAAATATCAGCTTGTGCGTCCTGAAGATGGTGTCACCCGGCAGTATTCGTCCATCATGGCTTTCCAATATGAAATGAGCGCACGGGACTACGATTCCACATACGATATTCATCCCATCGGCCAGTCGTCATTCACGATGGACTCTGACGTCCCAGTTAGCGTCGTCATTTTCGAACATGGCGTCGTTCAAATTCGATATAACAGAGATCGCTACAACGCAACTGATATACAGATACTCGGGATGCTATTCCAAAATGCTACAGAAGCGTTATTGCACCGCGACAGCTCGTTACTGGCGTGCCTGGATCAGCTTATTTCCGCCACGGAACGAGCAGAATTGCTTCATACGAGCAACTGCGATTCACAGTTAACATTTACTAAGAATTCTGGCGAGAAACATGACATAGTGACACTGTTTGAAGGGACAGCAAATCGGTATCCCGAGAGCATTGCAGCAGTGAGAGGAGAGCAAACCATAACTTATCAATCCTTCAACGTTGCTGCAGATTTGGTAGCAGACTCTCTTAGTCACGTCCAGCCTGGCGATCCCATATGTGTTATCGCGGATCGATCCATCAATTGGTTGGTCGGCGTATTCGGTATACTCAAAGCCAGAGGAGTCTATGTGCCCTTGGATCCTAAAGTTCCTTCTAATGTGCGCAATGAAAATTTTAAACGGTGCGGGGCTCAAATCTATCTAGCAACAAACAAGAAAACATTGGCGATAGGCCCACCAGATGCCTCGGAAAGACTCGTGGTAGACGACATTGTCCAATCAAGAAAGCAACAAAAAGAACAGCAACACTCACGCCGAGAATTCCCATTTCCAGATGATACAGCGTATATTTGTTTTACATCAGGGTCGACTGGCAAACCGAAAGCTGTGCAGTGCACACACAAGGGTCTCGCGGCGTTTATTGCAACCGATGAGATAAGACTGCACGCAAAGCCCGGCACTAAGATTGCGCAGACAATGTCTCCTGTGTTTGATGGATCCATCTTGGAAATATTCTCTGCTCTGTGCTACGGCGCTACCATCCATCTGGCAGCAGAGAATGCAGACCATCCGTTCGGGCATGTTAAGCAATGCGATGTGGCGCTCTTTACGCCGTCTGTAGGGAATGTGTTGAATCCGCAAGACTATGATAATTTGAAACATGTCAGTCAGTTCACCAATTTTCTTGCAACGTCGACACTAAAAATCATAGGTTTACTTGGTAGGCGAGCCCGTACCCCAGTCTGTCAGTGACAAATGGTCAAAAGACAAGAACTTGTATAACATGTATGGTCCAACGGAATCGACCTGTGGTGCAACACTAAAGCGCCTTCCGCCCGGAGAAAAAGTAAGCATTGGGTACCCCAACCCGAGCAGTCGTGTCTATGTACTCGATCGAAATCAGCAACTTATGCCGACTGGGACAGTCGGAGAAATATACACTGCCGGCATACAAGTTTCTCAAGGCTATCTCAATCAGCCGGAGGAGACAGCTCGAAGGTTCTCAGCGGACAGCGTGGTGTTGGATCCAAATGAGAGGATGTATCAAACAGGCGATCTAGGCTACTGGGATGTTTTCACCAAAGAGCTGCATTGCAAAGGCCGCATGGATCGACAAATCAAACTCCGAGGATTCCGTATCGACTTGCAAGACTTGGAAATCCGTATTGCTCGAGCGGTACCGGAGAGCAAAGATGTTGCTGTGTACCGCAAAGAGGATTTCCTTATCGCTCTGCTACGACCGGCGTCGCTCGAAGTCTCATCAGTGCGAAGGAGAATCTTGGAGGAAGTACCAGGATACGCGGCTCCTAGACGAATCATCGTTGTGGATAAGTTTCCACTCACAGTCGCCGGAAAACTTGACTACAAGTCTCTGGAGGCCATTGAACCAAACACGATGGATGAATCAGAAAAGAACAGCTTGAAAGGAACAGAGAATACCATTGCGCAGACATGGAGGGAACTATTGCGACTTGGGCCAGAGATAGACATCGCCTCCGATACAGATTTTATCGCACTTGGCGGACATTCACTGCTGCAGATCAAATTGGCCAATGCTTTGAGTCGCAAGTTCAGCCGGCATGTTTCGATAAAGA
This sequence comes from Periconia macrospinosa, assembly GCA_003073855.1. NCBI lineage: Eukaryota > Fungi > Ascomycota > Dothideomycetes > Pleosporales > Periconiaceae > Periconia > Periconia macrospinosa. The sequence goes on from KZ805370.1 coordinate 157,614, forward strand.
CAATTATCCAAAATCCCAGCGTCCAATCTCTTTCTGTGGCCATGGATGCGATTGCTGACTCAGGTGAAGCTATCAAAGCTATGGAGGGGCCACGACTTGGGCCACGACTTGGGCCACATAGTGTTTCCCCTATCGAACGTGAATGGCTCAGAAAGTATGACGCACAGCTAGGGTCATCGGCATTCAATGTCTCTCAAGTCTACAAACTTAATGCTGCCACGGTCGACTACGAAAGACTCTGCAGTTCATGGGATCGAGTGCTCGCGAAACACAAGATTCTACGATCCCGATTCGTCGGTCATGCAGGAGGGGTCAGAATCTACCAGAGCGACCCACCCCGGACTGAGTTCGTGAAGCGGCTTGATGTTCGGAAGCTCATCAACCACGAGTTCAGATTGGAGATGGAGTGTCCTGTTCAAATAACGGTTTCGCCTCTCTACCTAGTCATATGCATCAGCCATATTGTCTGCGACTTGACCACCTTGCGCATTCTTTTGGACGAGTTCTCCGCATACTACCGCGGCTTCTCGCCACATTCGTCAGTGAGACAGTATGAAGATACATGCTGGGCCACAAAAGTTGACGATACCGCCTTGGACTTTTGGAGAGCATATTTGCCAAAAACACACGCGCATGCGACGCTTGCAACCAAACGCGCACAGCGCACATTTCAAGGAACTTCTTTCGTCCACAAGCTCGCCCCGTCTTCGCAACATACCCTGAATTCGATCATCGAGACACACAATCTGACCCAACACCAAGTCGCACTTGCAGTCGTATCGCTTACTCTAGGATCAGTCCTCTCCTCAGACGTGGTGTTTGGTAGCCCGTTCATGGGTCGCGCCGAGGAGGACGAAAACACCGTCGGTCTCTTCCTCCAACCACTACCAATCTGTATACCGAAGACCACACACACCACCCCGTTGCACCAATACTTGGCTTCTATTCGCGCATCTAGTCAATCGGCTCTGGCCAATGCCATCCCGTGGCATGCCATCTTGGAATGCTCGGCTCAATCGGCGTCTACAACCTCGCCTTTTCCACATCCTTTTTCTGAAGTGATGGTCACCTTTCATGATGAGAGAGGAGGCAAGTCTAGACGCCTGAGCCTGGACGGATTCGAAAAGTTAGACATGTGGAGTGAAGGGGCAAAATTCCCGTTGATGTTTGAATTCACTTTGACTCAGGATTCTTTGATAGTGAGGGTTGAGTACAGTAGTGAACTCTTTACCAACGAAGAAATCTTCAGGATGGTAACGCTTTCAGAATCAGTTCTAAATGTGTTAGAAGTAGGAAGCATAATAAGTGTAGGTGAGGTAGTAGTAAGAGCAAAGAAAGGGAGGAGAGAATAATAGGTATATAATCTAAACCTTAATTAGGGAAAAGAATAGTAAAAGTATTACTAAAAAGGAGCGTTTGCTATCTAATTATAATACCTACTATAAAGAGTAGTAGTTAGGTTAGAAATAAGAAAAGGTAAAGTTTAGATTATAAATTATATAAAGGTTCGTTAAAAAGTAAGTACGGGCTAAAGTAATTATAAAAGGGGGACCGTTAGCGTATATAGGGTAAGGGAAATTACAAAGAGCTTATATAAATTAGAATAAGTATTAGACTCTATAGAGTTTAGTTATAAGTGTTAAAAGTGTAGCTCTTATTACTTAGTCTAAGAATAAATTTTTTAGTTAGCTACCTTTAGAGGGAAAAGACTTTAATTTTTAGTATATATATAAAGTTGCTACTTAGAATATATAAAAACCTTAAGTATAGTAAGAATTTAGTAGAAAATAACTATAAGATATATCTATAAGAAATTTAAATACTGTAAAGTATTAATACTAAAGTTATTAGCTAGTAAAAACTTAACTAAAAGACTTTTAAGTATCCTTATAGAGCTTCTAAATATACTCTAGCGTTTTTAAAATTCTTCTATAAGTTTAACGATTCAATAAGGCAATGTTCTAGCAATTGATTTGGTCCTAGCGTTATTTTGCATTCGTGTGATTCGACTAGAAAAGAGGAAAATGCAATCCAAAAGGTATTAATTTATACTAATTCCCGGTTCAATAGATTTTATTCTTCCAAGCACCTCATCCCATACAGTCTTTTGTACGTGGCGGCCCTCTTCCGTTCTCACAAAGTTGCCAACAAGCGCTACCTGGCAATTTGACAAATACTCGCCATGTGTTTCTAGGCCAGCAGACGCAGCATGAACAAGGGTTCGGCTTCCAACTTCAGTGGACCGAGCTCTCATAATAATCTTTCCAATATATGCAATGGGCGCGAAGCTCCTGGTGAGCTGCGAATGACAGAATCCTGGGTTAACGCAATTTATGACGACAGGAAAGCCCTTGGTCGCAATGGCTGTCGTCCACTCGCGCACCAAAAGTACCTCCATAAGTTTGGAAACCGGATACCGAGCGGACCTACTCGCAGTCTTGGGGTCATTCAGCGCCTCGAGAAGGGTGGCGTGTTTGCCGTTTTCCACAGCCTTTCGCTCCGGAATAGTGGTCTGGTGGTGCAACTCTGACGTGACAATGGTAAGGTGTGGTAGAATGTTGAACTTGAGCGCGGTCTCTTTCAACTTGGGCAGCAGAAGAAATGCCAGAAGGAAAGTTGAGACAACATTTGTTGTGATTTGCAGCTCGTCCAAGGCACCCGGTACCATGCGAAACCTGTACTTTGATACACCAGCATTCTCTAGTAGACAGTCTACTCTTGAAAGTGTGTTGCAACGTGCCGCAAATGCCTTGACCGAGTCATACAAACAGAGATCGAGTGGCCAGCACTCCACCACGCCGGCTTTGCACTTTGTCGTCGCTTCGATTGACAGCTTCGCTTTTTCGGCTGCCTCAACATTGCGCGCAGCAAGAATGACCTTCTCGGCCCCTAAGCGGGCGAAGTGGAGAGCTGCTTCGCGGCCTAAGCCTACGTTGGACCCCGTGACTATGACGGTTTTGCCAGCCCATGACGTTACTGGATAGGGCGGGGTGAAGCACCATTGCGACCAAAGTAGGGACCGCCAATAGTGGAATTGAGGTTCGGGGTCGGGCATGATGGGTTGAGTTGATTTTGTCGATTATGTGTCGATGAGGTCGTGGTGATCAGAAGTCGTCTTATCTCCTCCCGTTCCAAACATTGCACGTGCCAGACATTGGTCAAATGGAGCTAGTACCGCAGGAACATAGCATCATACTTTTAAGTTGGTTATGACATACGATGGAACGTAGTAAGATTGCTCATGAAAACTCTATATCAACAAGGTAGCCTCTGTTAATGATTTGTAAGCTGTATCAGAACCGACAGGGGGGTCGATGGTGATACTACTCTGTTACACAAGGTAGCAGGGTTGTCCATGGTAGCTTCGCCAACTTGAGCGGGCGGCACGTGGGCGGGAATGATTAATTTAGTAGTACACTATTCCATTCACTAATTAAGATCCTTCCCATTGTGACTCAGGCTAACCCTAAACCAATCATTCTCCCTCTCCCCTTAGGTACATAAGGACACTTATGGCAGGTCATCTAACTATAACTTTAGCAGCCCACGACGACGGGTTTTTCTGCATGGAACATTGAATACAACCAGGAACGCGCTATTTAAAATGTGCTAGGTATGTCTGTGCTGCAGTGAATTGTTTTACTTTAGCAAAAACTGGGGTACCGATTTACTTCCGTTTCTATCTAACTATCTTGCATTACTTCATTATTTCATCCTCTCCTCCAATAAGGAGAAGTAATCATCACATATCCGCCATAGCACCTGCCAAATTTTCTGAAACCGCTCATCGCACATTACATTCCTCTTTCTTCTACTTGCTCAAGCTGAGGCACGTTCAGATCTTTATTTAAATAAGTGAGGAGCCCTTTCTCCCGCGTCCCGGTCTCTAGTACTCAGAATGGACGTCGTTGGTGCTGATCTACCACTGGCTTTGTGGGGAACGAGCGGCTTATGTTCAACGATAACACATGGGAGACACGGTCCGTATACGTCCCGTCCATTCGACATATTCCAACAAGACAAGCTGACCAAACTTTGCAGGCACACTGGTGCGCCTCAGTCGGCGTGAAAGGTTTCTCCTTTATATCTAGAGCGAAGCAGATCCGCTCGTTCAATCAATCCTTTCTCAAGACCAGAACGTGCAATGTGTTTCGTGATGCCAATGGTTCCTATATCACTATTTATAACCAGTATCCATATTTCCACGCGCGCCATCATCAGCTTCTCTCCGGGCATCAGAAATTGGCCTAGAACCCTTCGAAAATTTTGTGCAGCGGCAGGCGGATTTGGCAGTTGAAAGAATCAGGATTATATAAAGACATCCCGAGTTGCAACTGTGATGAAATGGTGCTTCTTCTTTATTACTTATGTCATGCGGGAGTTGAAGTTTGGGGATAAGTTTCCAAATGTTTGAACAAGGCAAAGTACTACCTGTGGTTACCCTTATAGAATCTACCTATTGATTAAAGAGCCTAATTGACCTAGAGCCGATGGGGAAACAATACACGCGCAAGCTCTAGAGAATTGCCTCCCAAGCCTAGAATCGTAAAGCTTCCATCGTATTCCCTTCCGATCTTTAGAGACGCTTTTCCAATATACGGAGACTGTGGTTCTATGCAAACGAATCCATCCATAGCTACGAGAAGATAATAGAAGCGGAGCCGAACAACCTTAGAGCGCCACTTTGACACAATTTTCCAGGCTCGTGAAGAGACTCTGTGCCTAAACGACATCTTGGTCGACTCTTAGATTTATGTTGTTGCCGGCAGCGATACGACAGCGCTTAGCCTGACGAGAAATCCAAACCCTAACTAATAGATATCGGGACGAGGATCTGAGAACACTAACGTACCTAAAACAAGTTATACAAGAACGTTAAGAGTGTATGCTGCTGCTCTGGGAATGTTGCCAAGAGATATACCGCCGAGTGGATGTGATGTTGATGAATATTGGTCCCGGCGGGACGGAGATGCAAACGTAGACACACAGTATGTATGGAGACTCTTTGGTGTATTCGGAGCCTGGACGATAAGCTGACTGCCCAATGTGTTAATGAAACTGTAGATTTGATTTTTAGCACGTATTCATCTCCTCAAGGTGCGAATTGCCGTCAAAGAAAATAAGATTGTTCAATCCTCAAAACTCGATGGTGTTCCATCAAGCCAAAGTTTTCGCGATGAACAGCGCCAACGGACAATGTAGCTGCTGAAGAATACATATTTTAGAATATCCATAGGTTTTAGAGCGCTGCTGGTCACTTGCGTCCAGGTCGCCAAGAAGGCAACATTGTTGTGCGGTTGGTCCTTTTTTCACTTCCCACCACCCCCATGGGGGAGTATCGGTATCGTAGCCTTGACTGAGCCAATTCAACCCCGCATCACCAACACCCATGTCTGATCCGTACGGGCGTATGTATCCCTACATCGTCCGGATAGTAATGTTGCGAATTTAGCAATAAATCTAAAGAAATACGGCCTCTAGATTAAGCTCTTAGAATTTCGGAGTTTCGGTGTTTTGTTCTTGGATTAAGGCAGAGAATATACCTTGCTCACGCTCGGGCCATGCCCAGATAGAGCCAGGTGGTTGGTAACCCGGGTTGTTCCAACCCTGCAGCATATGCTAGCTTCGGGCGTTTTTCGCGGCAAGAGGTCTACTTAAATCTATGTCGGAAATAGCGGCGTTGTGCAGCTTCCCGCTTCCCGAAGTGCGCCAAGAACCACAACATTTATTCTTGAATGCTGGTTGGTTAAGAATGATTTAGACCTCAACACACCCACAATGCATAAAAGGACCTTAAGAGATGGTAGAAGAAAAGAAGGATGAAGAGCTCTTTACTCCCACCTGCGTTGTATCGGTGCCCTGTGACAACAATAGTCCGTCGCACTAGATGGGGGTATAAAACGAACAGTTGAGAAGGAGTGAAAGAATTAGGATTATATGATCAATGCAGTATGTTCAAAAGTGCTCGAGTCGTAAAACTTTCCTCTAGTTCAATATATATAGTATAAGAATCATTTTTAAGCAGAATTACAGCTTAATTTGCTTGAAACCTTGCTAGGCTTACTGTAGTGCCTTTTCTTTTGTGAATTTCATATAAATTAGATGATTTCTTAGCCAAAATACATAGAAAAAGCCTTACATATATACTACTAATAATCACATGTACAAAAGTAGTCAATATCAATAACGTCATGACATCCGATTATGTCACTCTAGGTGAAATTTACTAGTGAAATACATACAATAATGTATAAGAGGTGTATCACTAAATTAGGCAAGTAGGGCTGATTTTTTAAAGCGTTTTTGACATCTGGGGTGGCCCCCTTATTTCTGAAAACCATAATATAGAGAGTCTCCGAATCGCCGAAAACCTTCTCGTGACTAAATGTTGGTCAAGAAGGCTAAGACATCGAACAGCCGAGACCCCGGTTTGGGCGAATTTTGCCCACGCAGCATTTAGACTTCAATCACCTGGCGGTTAACAAATCTGCCTGCGAAACTCCTTGCCTAATGTCAAGGGAGCAACGTTTATAAACAGTTTCCTCTGATCTGAGCTTCAACAAAGGTTGCTCCTACTTCCAAGTCTATTTAAATATGAACGAAAAAGGTATTTTTTCGGATATCATTGGAATTTCCTACCGCTGTGGGACGGTTGGAGGAACCACAACGGCCGACTTTGCCTTTAACTATGAAGTGGGCAAAGACGTTACCTTCTCCATCGGCGACCTCGAAATCGGCCGGACCAAAGGCAAGCCCTTGATTACCGTACTCGACCTTGTGCCGTTTGCTACGCCGGAGTTTGACCCCAAATTAATCAACCGAGCGAGATTGCTGTACAGCCTCGCACCAGGACAAGGATTTGAATCACCCATAGTAATTGATGAAAACGTAAGCCATGCTGCAATGCTCGTAAAAAACAACTCTCATGCTGATGCTACGATAGGTCCGGAAGGCGCTGAGCAATTTTGGTTCTCAAATCAACCTTGACTCTAACAATGTGTCTGAACTTGATGACGCCCTTGCCAGGATTTGCAAGGAATTGACACTCGTACCAAAATCCGTCGCACATACTCGCAATCATCTTCGTCGGGAGGCAGCTGGCTTCAGAGTCCTGCGAGACATCAAGATTCCTACACAAGACGAGCGCTACGTATTGGGCGACGTTTACTTGCCACTGCAGTACCAACTGGGGAAGAAGTATCCTGTCCTAGTGAGCTGCACCCTGTATGGAAGGCGAGTTTTTCACTCAGGCCCCGATCTTGAGAGCGCGGAAGAGATTGCGGCATTTGAGAATGCTGAAGATGTTTGGCATTCAAGTTCCGCCGATGTTGCCCTTGAGCTTCCCAGAGCCTCCTGGGGTGACGACTGGAACCGTCAGAGAGGCTTTGAAAACATTGCCACGTTCAACACATTCTCCTATGTACCCCATGGCTATGCTATGCTTAAAATCGATCCCAGGGGCGTGCCACAGACTCCAGGCGATAGAGGCGTACCGGGAGAGATAATTGGCGATTTCTACAACGCTGTTGAGTGGGCTGCTGCTCAAAATTGGAGCGACGGAAACATCGCTCTTGTAGGGAGTTCGTACGGAGCGAATACGCAATGGGCCGTAGCGAGTTTGCGACCTAAGGGATTGAAATGTTTCGTGCCATATGCCAGTAAGGCGCTCTTCATCATAGGGAGTGTAACATTGCTAACACTTTTTGCAGCCGATCTTGATACCTACCGTGATGCTGTGTACCCTGGAGGCATTCCAACGAGTCGATACATTGCTGATTGGTTTTCCCGAGTGCAGAAATCGTCTCCGAAGTGGAAGGACCATCTGAATCTTGCTGAATTTATGGTCAAACATCCTTTCTACGAACCTCTTTGGGAAATGGTCAGCGCCAAAGTAGATCAACTAGAACTTCCCTGTTTCCTAGCTGCAGCTCAGATTTTCATCATTCACGGCCGTGGCGCATTCGAAGCATGGAGGGCTAGGAGCGCCGAAAACACGCACTTACAGCTGGTGGACTGCAACTATTATCCCTGGCCGAGTCGCGAAGCGTCGGGGAAGATCCTGCAGTTCCTTAACCACCACCTCAAAGGATCAGAGTATCCAAAACTGGAGACTGTTGGCATTCAAATGAGGCTTGGTTGGGGGAAATGGTATTGGCGTAAAGAAAGTAATTGGCCGGTGCCTGGAACACACTACAAAAAATGGCATTTTGGTTCTGATGGAAAATTATTCTTAGACAAGCGGAAGATGTCCGAAACGCAGTTCACCTATTCCTCGAAAACTCCGACAACGGGCAAGTCCGGCGTGAGCTTTCACTCAGCTCCATTCGACGAGGACATTGAATTTGCAGGACACTTTGCTGCAGTGCTAAGTGTTTCCGCATCCGCAAAGGACGCAGACGTAGTGATTACACTATGGGCAGTAACCGAAGAAGGGAACATTGTTCCATATGGTTCTGTAAATCAACTTGAGCCGGTTGCCAAAGGCTTTCTCCGTGCAAGCCACCGCAAGCTTGACCCAGCAAAAACCTTACCTGAAAGGCCATGGCATACACATACTAAGGAAGACAATACACTCCTATGTGCGGGTGAGGTAGTTAATCTTGAAATAGAGATTTTCCCTGCAGCAGTAAGGATTCAGAAAGGATGGAAACTCCGCTTGGACGTGACCCCTTCGGAAGCTCAACCAGAAATCATAGGTTACAAGCCCCCAGAAATGAGGGAATGGTATGGTGAAGGCCAAGATGAGGGGACTAATACAGTTCACGTTGGGGGCAGTTGGACAAACTACATATCCTGCCCTGTCGTTCCCGCCAAGGATGGCTACCCAAACATAGTGATGTAGACGTATTAGTACTCGAATCACAATCGAATCCTGTAATATCAGGAAAATCTTTCAGGAAAATCTTCTTGCGCTCACCTGTCAAGGGCTTCGTCGTGGCCTAGCAAAGTGATTTCGTCCTCCTAAGTAGCATTCACCACCCCCAATAGTCTTCACCCCAAGCAATTTTTTACCCCAAGAAGTTTCTGTGATCCTAAGAGGTTGGCATCCGTACACCTAGTCTGCCTATTGAGGAGCCTACTACCTGGGCGTCCACCACACCAAGTAACTACTTGTTTTGAATGCACAAATCTCGCACGGCTAGTGAGATTTTTCCCACGCGCTAGTCTTAAAACAAAGTGTACCAATATCTAGATGTCTAAGGGGAGTTGTAATGCTAGATTATTCATATGATAAAATTTATTTTCTATTGACGTCGGCTTTTACGTGGGCTAAGAGCCTTCCAGGCCTCTAGAGCTGCTACTGCTATTATCAGAGTTAAGGTGGTTTGTGATAATTCACCGCGATGTGGTTGATATGTGTATTATCTTTTATTGTTGTTCTGTGTGTATTCTTAAGGATTGACAGTATCCTCTGTAGACCCGGGTAGGGAGGCGGTACACGCTTCTAACCTTAATACTCGCACAGCACTGTAATCTACATTACAGCACTATCTAACAAATATCGTATATCGGATATTATATCGATATAAGTCAGTCTGCCCCTCACGCAAAAGTACGACATCTACCCATGAATATCCGGGCCTAATCACGTGCGACCCTGAACCTATCTACAGTCGTACGGATGCAAAACACTAGATTAGATTTACTTGACTAGTCGTCTGAGGCTTCCTAATTTATAGCAACTCCGCGTCAGCGAAGGCAAAGAACTGCTATACGACCTAATTCTCCTCCTTTATTATTAATATTCAAGATTAGACGATATCTCTATTAAAAGAGGCTATCCAAGGGAATTCCGCGCAACAGCCGCCAATTTGGTGTCTGCTCTAATAGTTATTAGTAAAGATGGGATAGAACGGAATGCACTTTTCAAGTGGAGACCAGTACAAATTTTAGCTTTGGGGCTAATAGGCGACCTAAACGAAGGTTTACCCCTTTTGCCCCTTAACCAACTATATCCACAATCGCTAGTAAAAATACTGAACCCTCTAAGCATTACGGTTGCACAGCTCTGGTTGGCGGGCGACCCCAATGGCGACATCAAAAACTACCACGCTAGGTCTTAAACCCCACACCACAACACACCACCACCAGCCCCATCATTATAACCCCGTCGCTATGGTCGCCACCCAAACTTCCTTTTCCCCGAAAGAACCATTACCTCACAACTGATACTCACACCCCTGCAGGCTGTGGTATACGAGTCGCGTCGAGGTGTAATCTTTGACCCCCCGAGACCCTCGGTCTTTCGGGATCACGGATCTTGCATACGTCCGAGACGAGATGTTTGGTGGTTTTCGCTAGAGAGATGCGGTGAAGGGCTGGACCAATTACGGGCGTCGCGCGTAGTTTACTGTCATCGGACCGATTACGGCGATATCAAATACGGTTCCGAGAAGGAGAGGGATGGCTGGGTAGGATATAGTTGTATATTTATCAGAAAAGGGGAGAACGAAGAAGGCACTCGCTTTTGGCTTTATCTTGCTTGTCTTTTTCCGCCGTGCAAATCCAACAAATCATTCTGACTATTTCTATGGATTGATTGAGAGTTTGCAAAATCTCTTGATTAAGGTATTACCTGTGCATTTTACGGCAAAGAGACAACACCATGGCTTCGAATCTTCCCTCACGCCCACCATTTGGTCCTGGCTACAGGCTTGGAGATGGTTATCCAGCAGCTCCAAAGGACTTGAATATCGACGGAGTACGCAAAGAGCTTAACGCCACGACATTAGACGGCGTTCTCGCTGCAAATGGAGATGTTATACACAGCGAGCACTTGGCACCAGGAATAGCAGAGCTCAGCTCTGCCGCAGTTCCTGTTTCCATCTTCTCTACTAAGACCTCTACCTCTAAGACTAGGGGTGTTGTCATCTTTGTTCACGGCGGCGGTCAGGTTTCGGGCAATCGCTTTTTTGCCGTCCCCCTTCACTATGTCACCGATGACTCGGTGGTTGCGGCTGTCGAATACAGACTCGCGCCCGAGCACCGCGCGCCCGCGGGTGCATACGATTGCTATGCGGCGGCTGTACATCTATCCGAGCACGCGGCTGAGCTCGGCATCGATCCAGCCAAGATGGTCTTCCTCGGGATGTCTGGTGGTTGTGCTCCAGCTGCGGCAGCGTGTCTTCTTGCAAGGCAGATGAAGCGGCCGCAGCCTGAAATCCGTGCGGTGGTGTTAAGTATTCCTATGCTTGACGACAGGGAACATTATACGAGTTGGAAACAATTTGAGAGCCAGACAATATGGCCTGGGCGACACAATAGGGCGGCATGGGAGGCAGTCTTGGGACCTGGAGATCGCACGAATGTGACTGACACTCAGGTCCCTGCACGGGCAGAAACTTTAGCTGGGTTGCCAGATGTCTTTATTGATGTTGGTGAGTGTGAAGTGTTCCGCGACAGCGCCATTGCTTTTGCGGCAAAGACGCTAGCTGATGGGGGGAGTTGCGAGTTGCATGTATGGCCCGGAATGTATCACGGTGCGTATGGGTTAGAGCCAGATAATAAGCTATCGAAAGCGGCGCTTGCAGTACAGAAGATCTTTGTTGATAAAAAATTAGGTTTAGTTGAGAGTGCGTATGGGTTGGAACCAGATAATAAGGTGTTGAAAGCGGCGATTGCAGTGCAGAAGATCTTTGAAGGTAGAAAATAAGGCTTAGTTGAGAGTGCGTTACTTGTTAGATTTAGGGTAGTTAGTGTAATATTGCCTATGTCATCCGGCCGACAGAGAGTGGTCCACAGTCCGATCCCAAATCCCCATGGCTGCGGACATCATCGTGCCTAGACTGCTAAATGGGTATGGGTTGGGTCCGGGTTGGGGTCCTATGTAATATGGTTAAATTACATACCCCCCGTACAATGCTACAATGCGCAATGTCAAATAGTTTGTCAGTCACGTGACCTTTTAGTGGCGAGGGTGCCGTACAAGTTGCGTTTTGGCCTGACAAACCTTTTGACATTGCCCATTGTAAGAGAACCAAATATTGCTTGCCAAATGATTTGTGTGATGGGCTGCGCAAAAGATGCTGATGCTAGTTGACTAAGTTGTATTCGATAGGGAGCTAACTATTCGCCTCCTCCATTGTGCGGCTCCCGGTTATTAACCTTAACGCGAACAACCTTGACCGGACCTATCCGCTAAACCGAAAGATTCCGGGAAGGTTTGATGAAAGAATTCCATTAGATCGGGGTCCTCTGAAAACCCACAGCCCATCGGAAATAATACGTCTTCAGTAGGGTAGTAGAGGCTCCCTGTACCGGAGCTCTCGGTAGATTCCTCATTTACGCCATCGCAGCCCTATGCAATTTTAGAGTCAGAACATGGTGTAGCAAAAGCAATGAGATAGATTTTAGAAGACTCACTGGTACAGAAGGAATCTCAGGGCTCAGGTCAGACACGCTACGTGCATGCTGCGCTCCAGCGGCCCCATCTATGGGCCCAGACTCTACGCCTCGAACATACTGTCCGGCAATTTGGACAAAGTCAGAGAAAGGAGAGCTAGGCAGAGATCCCCCGGAAGCATATTCAAGCCGGGAGAAATATCCCGCCGCAACGCCTAAGAGAGAAAGGTTCCTTTTGGTTTCTAGATGTATCGGGTTGTGCACTACAAGATCAAAGAGGATAAACGACGCTGCAAGTGGCGCGACAACCAATATCCTGTTCTTGTCAGGGACGCCCCCGCCGTATAGACGGCTAAGAACTTACCACGCTGGGGTATACGGCTCCACATCAATGTATCTCGTAAGCTCAATGGTTGCGCGGGCAGCATTCATAAGTGTGGTGGTGTATTTTGACTGTCGGCGAGAAAATTGCTCCGCATCCAGGTGTAGAGTCATCCGACGCAAAGCGATCACGACACTATAGTAATAGTAATGCATCCTCAGGTTAGCCGCCATTGAAGAATCGGCCGAAAATTGTGTCGGTTGGAAAGGTTCTTCTGGTCGAAATGCTTTGGGAAAAGAGATTTTCCAACGCTCAAGCTCGTCTTCAATGGCAGCAATGGCTGCACGGGAGAAATCCTTCGGAGTCAAGGTTGCACTAATGGAAAAGAGGGCTTCGTACGCTCGAGACGTCAGTCGGCCGAGGCGCACCATTGGAAGAAACCAATCAAAATCTCCAAAGACGGCCTCAGGAACTTCAGGAATTGGGGTTCCAATGTCGCAATCGACCAAGACCTTTTAATTTAAGCAGAATCCTTCATGACCGGAGATAAAAGGCTTACAGAAGATCTATTGCAGAAAAAAGATGATAGCTTTTCAAAGATGTAAATCACCCAGAAGGTTCGGCAGCATGCTCGTTCGTTTTCTCCGTGGTATATCGCTCTGTTGAAACCAAGTAATTGTACCATTCTCGCAGCTTCCGAAATCAACATGGTTCCAAGTTGGATGTAGGATACAGTATGTGCAAATATGGCCTGTGAAGAGCTATGTTAAATAACCATATGAGGTTCTGAGTAGGTTGGCTACCCACCATCGCGGTTATCGCCTTTCGTCAGTCAGCGCAATGACAGTAGAAACCAATAAGGGCGAGCTTGCCTGCACATTCAACAACCTCTCTTTCGGGACTAGAATATCAGGGAGCAATCCTAGAGCGGTTTGATAGATGCTTGAGGCCACTCCCTTTCCAGGGTCAAAGGAGCCGCCATTCCGATATTGACACCCGAGTGCAAGCACTGTGTGGTAAAGAGCCGAAAAGGCAGGGATTCCCTGGAAGTGGGAGCTACAAGCTTTCTCCTCAAAGTCCGTCCAATCAAGAAACGGATACTCCGGATGGACGCGTTCAAAATATGCTGCAGGAGACATTAGCACTTGTTGCGAATTACGACATCCGCAGTTCCAACCTTTCATATATGAATTAGCATCTTCAACGGATATTTGTAAAGGTCTGACCGGACTACGAAATGTTATGATGGAATCAGAGGGGCGATCATTTCGATTCATCCGCGAATGAACAGCAGAGGTGAGTCTTTCAACGGTATCCTTGAGCTTTGTATGGCCCAAACGATCGCATATGGATGCAATTCTCTTCTCGGAGAAGAATGCCAGCCCTGAGCTTCCCACTGAACGAGAATTAGTACCTGCGGAATATGATCACGGAGTGGTGTACCGTAGTTATCATGCGCCTACGAGCGGGCGACATCAGTAGCGCATACTAAAGACATGCCATAGAGGACTCTGACCTTCAAAATTGAGCTCTCATTCCGGCGCCTGCCGCTGCTGCTCCTGTTTTCCAGTAGATAGTCGATGTATAAATTTGGAAGGCATTGAGCATTGGGCGAGCTTGAGGCATCCAGCGATGGTGCGAATGTACAATTCTCTTGGGCTAAGTCCTGTCGAGGGTTGCTTGTCGGCAGTAATGCCGTTCGTGACGCAGAGGATGAGGAAACCGAAATAACAGATAACTCGGGGCGCTGGCCGCTTCAGCCGCTTTTTTCTGACGCTAAAGTGGCAGCGAACACCGCGTCGCTTGAGGGCAAGGGTTAGAAGAGCAGTTCATCCCCCTCAACAGTAAGGTGCGAGCCTCACAATACAATTCGTACAGGCTTGGGAGCCAGCATGATCCGGCCCTACCCCGAGCGAGTGCGTGAGCCTTCCACCTGCAGATGGAGCATGGGCATGGCAATACGTACTCATACAACGCACCTTACGCGCTTTGCAGTCGTCGCATGTCTTGGATGGTTTGTGGTGTAAGGGACCAAACTCTTCCATGTCAAACGGAGAGAAGCCGGAGGTTCGGAACTCGGAGAAAATAGAAATCTGGGGTAGGTAGAACAGGAGCCGTGGAGTTTGTATTCTACGAAGTTCCAGTAGCGAATTCTTAGCTCGGCAATTCTTAGCTCGGCGATTCCAACTTCGGCCGACTTTGGTGAGACCGAGATTAGATCAATATTGTAGCACTTGAGGAGAGGGCTGATTTAGCGGCTTGGCGCCAAGCTACCACAAATTCGTGTCTGTGCACTCAGCTCCTCCTATGTCTCTGCACATCAATTCCGGTTGGGAATCATGACGGCACCGCCACCTCCCCATCGTCGATCCAATGCTCCGAACTCCCGATCTAGTTCGGTCGATGCGCCTAGCCCTCATAAGTTAAGTATTTCCGAGAGGAACAAAATGTCGGGTTTCCATCGTAAGAGGATAACAACAAGCGTTGTTAAGCTGTGTGACATCAATACTGCTTTCCCGTCTCTTCTCATACCCCACACGTAGACGACATGAACGGTATCAAAAAGGTAGATGGATTATGGCAACTTTTGCGAGTTGGACAAGGCTGATCTGACGCATTATTAGGTCATCATCATCGGAGCTGGCCCCGCCGGGTTGGCAGCAGCGCTTCGTTTCTGCCAGAGTCATCACACGTGCTCTTGTGTGATCTACGAAATCCGCCAGGAGCCAACCACACTCGGCGGGGCGATCGGTATCCCTTGAAATGGTCTTCGACTATTGCATCGCCTGAATCTTTATGAGAAAGTGGCAGCTAGGAGCGCCGAGACATCAAAACTTGTGATTCACTCTTTGAAGGGTAGCGTTATGGGTACGATGGACATGGTGTCCTGGAGCCAAGAAAAGACCGGATTTGGCTATATGAGAGTCTGTAGAACCGACCTTATGGACGTGTTGCTGAGTGCTGCGAGCGCTGCGGCTATCCCGATTCTCTACGGCAAACAGCTTGTTGGAATTAAAGAATATGATAACCGAATTACAGTGTCATTTTCCGATGGCACCGCTGATACGGCCGACTTCCTTCTTGGGTGCGACGGTATCCACTCATCCGTTCGAAAGCTCTATGTCGATCCTGATTGCACACCCAAGTATTCGGGCATTTCGAACGTGTATTCTCTCATTTCGACGTCCAACCTCAAGTCAGCTGCCTCATCGCTGAGTGACCTGAATGCAACCTTGACTTCGGATGGTTTACTCGCAGTAACTCCCGCAACGCCGGCTCGCGACCTCTTGTATTGGTTTTTCTCGCGGGAAATCACCATTCCCACATCCGGCGATACCCGCGACGGCTGGGAGGAGCAAGGCAGGAGAGAGATTGACAACTTGAAATCTATGTTGCTCGAATTACTGGGAGACTCGGAAAGTGAGTGGATTGATATGTTGCGCGATATCGTGCACAAAACAGAAGTCGTCAAGTTCTACCCGATTTACAATGTGCCAACCGGAAGACCATGGTCTAAGGGGCGCTGCCTTATTATTGGCGACGCCGCGCACGCCATGCCACCACACGCGAGCCAGGGCACTTCGATGGCGCTCGAGGACGTGTTCCTGTTCTCGAAGCTCCTGGATAGCGACTACTATCGCATTGAGGATGCGCTGCTTGCGTACGAGGAGAAACGGAAGAGAAGAGTAGAGCAGATGTTCAAGACAACGGAACGAAACGCTGGAGCGCGCAAGAAGGCGACGCCGTGGCGTCTCTGGGCAAATGAGCTAGCAATCTCGGGAGGCTTATGGGTTTATAAGACGGCTGGTTTGGAAAGAATGGGGTTAGGGCAGAAGGCTTTGGTTTACGATGTCGAGGAAGAACAATTTGAGCTCCAGCATGCGACATGACGTTAGTGAGGCAAGACATTGCGAAAAGGACCTATTAGATGCAGCATTTTAGCGAAAGTTTTGGCGCGTCTTAGCAATTTCTTTTGGAATTGACGAGTTTCCTTGAGGAAAAAACGTTGCCCTAAAGAAATATAACGTGTTTTATCTTAAATAAACCAGTACAATCCCTCTAATTCTACTCTAATTCCACCCTAGATTAGTGGCTGGTTTTAGCTTACTTCAGCCCCACTGCCACGTTTGCTACTAGCATGTGGCATCCTTACTTGTTAATTCGCCGAGTCACCCTCTTATTTCCTCCTCATCGGCCCTAACATCGTGTATTCCGCCAGCTACTGAGCCTATTATTTGCGATTCTCTATTTAACTAAAGGTCCCGCCTCTTTTCCTATAATGCGGACGTTCCTTTATTTAAAGACGCAGTTTAGGCTGAAACGCTTACGTTCGCTCGATTCCTAGTAATCCTAGGCTATATTAAATGGCGCGAATCCTCCTATTCCTTTCACTTTCCTCGTCCATCCTTATAGATGCAATTCTCGCCCAAGCAAGTACTGCGGGACCAGTTGTCAATCTTAGCTACGCCAAATACCGCGGCCACTACAATTCTACCCTTAACATCACCAAATACCTCGGCCTACCCTTCGCCGCGCCACCCGTGGGAGATCTCCGCTAGAGAGCACCGCAGCCATATACCCCACCTAAGAATCTTTATAATACTATTATAAATGCAACGACACCGGGTCCCACCTATGTCTAGGGGTTCCTATACTAGACCGGCCAATCTTCACAAATCCCCAGCGGAGCTGAAGACTGTTTAGTCCTAAACGTAGTGCAGCCCAGGAATGCGACACAGAATGCAAAATTACCCGTCATCTTTTTTATTCATAGGGGAGGGTACAATACGGGTGATGCAAGTCAAGGGTCGCCGTATGCTATAATGCGCCACACGAAGAACGCTTTTATCTTTATAAGTATCTAATACCGGCTCAGTGCGTACGGCTTTCTAGGTTCAGACAAATATACAAAAGAGGGTAGGGCGCCGAATGTAGGGTTGCTTAACCAGAGACTTGCTATAGAGTAGGTGCAGAAGCATATCTGCGCGTTTGGGGGCGACCTAGCAAAAGTTATAATTATGGGAGTTAGCGCAGGCAAAGGTAGTGTAATAAGCCAAATAATTATGTACGGCGGAGTTAAGCAGCCGCTATTCCGTGCCGCACTTACAGATTTTCCATAGTGGCAGCAGTTACTGAGGGAAGAGCAGCTCGCCACCTAATTTAGCTACCTACTTTCAGCTACAAATTGCTTAACACTTGCATGTCTTCGCGCTATAGTAGAAGATAAGCTTAAGGCTGCGACGCAAGCGACCTACATAAAAGCGTATGCCGAAGGATCCTACGGCTATAGCACTTACTACTACGGTCCGTACGTTAATAGGAAAATTATTTAAGATCTGCTGTCTAGGGAATTTAGAGCCAGACACTTTACAAAGGTGCCAACGTTCGTAAGTAGGGAGGGCTACAAAGGTTATAAATTTAGTAACTAGTCCATGACTACTCTAGAGGAGGAAACGACCGACCTTAATATCTAGTTTCCCTACTCTAGTAAGGATTTTGTAGATAAGCTATACGAGCTGTACCTAAGAGAGGACTTTAATTCTACATTCTAGCAGCGCTAAACTTAGTTTAGGTGCGTTATATTGCTTTCTCTTCTCTAAGATTAAAGGCCTTTACTAACCTATCGCGCAGTGATTTTGTTATTAACTATCTATTCTACTATATTGCTTCCTCCTTCGCTTCCTCTTATAAACCTGTTTATAAGCTCGTCTTTAATGCAGGGAGCTAGATCTACGGTGCTACCGCTCCCTTTTATAACAGTCTTAACTACGGAACCGAGCCTGCTAATAATGCTACACTCGCCGATATAATAAAAGACTGGTACGTTTCTTTCGCTATGCACGGTGATCCTAATACGCAGAGTTGGAGCAGCGTAGTAAAGCCCTCTTAGCTAGATTATAGTGCAGGGGAAGTAATAAGTGTGAATTACACACAGCTCAGTCTAGTTAACAATGTATATTACGATAATAACGCCGCTTATGCGTTCTTTAGGGAGAATAAAGAGGTAGTGCAGAACTAGGAAGCTAGGTGCAATAGCGGGGCGGACTATTAAGCGCTTTAAACTCATCCTCTTTGTTGTACGTAGGCTATTGGAAAGGCTAATACTAAGCAAGACAAGGCTAATGTAGGATAATAGACTTGCAAAAAGCGGCAACTGCAAGTGCAAGCGACTGTATATCTATGCGAGATGTTATTTCCATGTTAATGTTAAGTTATAAGTTAGTTTAACGTGTTTTGTTATCTGGTGCTCCGCGATTAGCCTGCTAATTATAGGGAATGGTTGTTTATAATAAGAAACAAATTTCTGTTCTGCGTGAATTGGTTCTGCAGCTATAATGCCTAATAGGTCCTACTTTACTATGGGGTCTTTGTATAACGTAATCGGCATGCGAGTCGATCAGGCATGCGAGTCGATCACTTCTTTTACTAACAAAAAAAGGCCGTGCATAACTGTGCATCTCCCTTATTACACTATAATAAATTATAAAATTGTAAATATAAGCTTATAAGTATACTATCTATAATATACTTTATTTTTAGAAAATTTAAATAAGTAGGTTTAGAGATATTAAAAGGTGGGGGCTAAAAAAAGGAAATTTTATTGAAATCTAATATATCTCTAGAACCACTTAGTTAATATTTCTAAAAATTTAAATCTAGATTATTTATAATAATATTTATAATATATAAAAGTT